>JAMFTM010000011.1:600000-750851 GCA_023522825.1 Diaporthe ampelina | reverse complement strand
AGAACTCTTGCGGGATGTCAACTTACCGGATGATTTGTAGGATAGCAGCCTATAGAAGAAAGCAGGAAACTAGAAGAGCTCTGTTATAATGTGATGTCATTTTTTAAGGTAGTATAGTGGAGTTCTAGTGATGATGTATGTGATAGAAATGGCATGTGGATTTGTTGAGTCTGATGATACGATATACCAGAGATGATCGACACACTCAATAGCTCGAAGGTCTCATGGAGCTATCTCAAAGGCCTTTGAGTCTATCAATTATTCTATCCTCAGGCACAGCATCCATCCTCTTCCCTCTTGTTCACGCGACAAAAGCATGAAACGCTGATGGGAACATCAGCCGACGCCAGAGCAATATCAAGCGGCCCCTCGACATACAACGCCTCATCAACCTTCTTCGCCCTCACAAGGCACTCGTGCAATCCATGCAAAGCCCACACGTTGTTCAGATGTGCCCGGCGGCGAGGAAAACCCGCGGCGAAACCCAAATCCTCTTTGAACACCCTCTCCGCTTCGTCCACGCGACCCTGCTCGAGCAACAACCCACCAAGAGCATGCCGAACAGGTTGCATCCACGGCGGCGGGTCAGAATACGCCAGGGAGTCCTCACGCTTTGCAGCCTCTCTCAGGAGCGAGAAAGCGGTGTCGAAGTTCCCCTTGCGATACTCGAGCTCGCCGGCGAGCATGGCAGAGGCCACGCCGAAGACGTCGACCTGCTTGCATGGGATGCTGTTCAGACGGCTATCAGGGACCCTCAAGCGCGCTGCCTCGAACTGTTTCTGCGCGGCCTCGGCTTCCGCGATCCGGCCGAGGGCGCTGAGCGCAACGCCCTGGGCGTACAGAATCGTTGCAGTGGTGGCGCTGTAGATGTCGTGGTCCTTCGGGAGCTCAAGCTTCAGGATCTCCTCCCAGCGTCCGAAACGGATTAGTACGTGGGCGCGAGATGCATAAAAACTCTCGATGAAGTCCGCCATCGGTGGGCTTTTGATCGACAGCGCCTTGATATCGATGACTTGCTCTAGTTTCTCCGCGGCTGACATGGCGTCTCGGAAGCGTCCTGACATTATCGCCGAGTACATCTTTGCGCAGATGTAATGGACCCGATACGCAATGTAGAAGACCGGCGCGTCTTCGTTGGCAAAGTAATTATCATCCGCCAGGATGGCCTCGTGGTTCGAGTCGACTCCGCGGCGGTAGTCACCCACCGCGGCATCGATGTGCGTCGGCATGTGCAACATATGCGAAGCGTCTGGGACCAGAGTGCGCAGCCTATCCGCGGCGGGCTGTGCATGCTCAGGCTTCGGGGACATCTCCAACAGATGGATGTACAGATGGCAGAGGGCCGGATGGTGAAGACCACCAGGTAGTTCGAATGCTGACTCGATGACCCGCCTGGCTTCAATCGTGTGGTCACCGGTTGGCTTGCCGGTGTCCAAGTCCCAGAGCCCTCGAGGTGTCATACACATCAGAGATTCCGCAAAAAAGGCGGCAGCATCAACACTGTCAGGGTTTGCTTGGTACATAGGCCGCATAGCCTCGGCGTACATGCGATCCAGGTGGCCGAAGTCGACATCAGTTGCATCGGCATGGGGGAAGCGAGCCGCAAGTGCTTTGATGAGCCCTTGCTCGACGGCGGTGGCTTTGGGAGCCAGCTCTGCGGCACGAGCAAGGTTGTCATTAGCCTTGTTGATCGAGGCCTTTCTGTCCTTTGGGTCGAAAAACTTCCACGCCTTGTTGTAGTTTGGCCCGGAGGTGTATGCTATCCCCCAGAATGCCATCGCACAAGATGGATCACAAACGGCGGCGCGCTCATAGCAACGTCGCGCTTCTTCAAAGTTGAATGAGTACGCCCAACGCAAGCCGCGGTCGAGCCATATCTGGCAATCCGGCGAGGAGGTAGTCAATGGCCATCGATGCTCACCCAGGTTGTAGTAAGGTGAGGCTTCCAGAGTGTGGTCGGAGGTCCTGCAGGGACAGGCGTTAGAACATCGATACTCAAAGCCCTAGTCTATGAGTCAAACGTACTCCATAATTCGTAGATGAATTCAGAGACTTAGGAAAGTCAGCTCAGATAAGAATCTCGTTGATTCCAAGATGGAAATGCTGCAGGAGTTCACGAGCAAGCAAGAGCGCGGCACACGAATTCCAGGTTCCCTAATAAGGTCGCTCTCGGGTTCTGCCAGTGGACCAGTGGATGCTCCGGACCTTGTTCGGCTTAGATCTGGAAAGAGTATGCTCCAAGTACTGGAATACGGTGATGATTTTTCAAGCTTCGCAATGTATTACGTGGAAGTTTCTCAGGCTGACAAACAAAGCCTTAATGTGTAACTGCTCTGGTGTACATTTCGTGGGGTAACAAGCTCGGCGACTTGATCGGCGACTTCCGCAACGCTCACTAATCCCCGAGACTAAATCCACAAGTGTTTTGTGTGTTTAAGCAACTCGCTCTCTATTGGAATCGAAGCACTGAGGCTATTTATTTGTTGGGTTCGATATTGTGCATGCCTGAGACCTCGAATTTATCAAGCTATCGACATTATTATTCAGTTTCGACGGCCGAACACCTGCTTTCCTTTCGCCGGCCTTGACGAGCCGCTGCTGGTCATGCCTTCTTCGAAATACCTATAGTAATACCCGGTGATCATTTTCACAATTGCACCCTCAAACACTACATCACCTCTGTTGCCCTGGCCTTCGCCATGAACCGGCTCTTAGTGGCTTTTGGAGCAAACATTATATGCCTCTGCAAGATAGAGTGGCGTTTGAAGGTGGTGTGGACACCCAGTGCTGTGTTCGGTCCGAACAGAGACCTCATTCCGTACACCGATGCTGCCCAGCTCATTTGTTTCAGTCGCGTTGGACCAGTGTGGCTTCTTTAGTATATTCCTTGAGCTGTTCTGAACAGAGGGCTTGGCGCTGGCGCCCGAGCTGCCATAGAGGGTATTCGAGAGGGTCGCCCATCCATTGGAGATCCACTTTATCAGGGGCCGGAGGGCAAGGACAGAGCTAGCAAAAATAGAGAGTCCGTGTTCGACAATAGACCATATCATAGCCTGGTACGCTCTAGCAATCTTATCGACGTCGCTATGAGGCTGAGAGCCGTCGTAAGCAAGTTTGAGTTTCATAGCAGCGGCGATAGTGGCGCTATAGTGACGGTGCCTATTAGTATCCAGTGTGATCTGATAGAAGTGAGGGGGGATAGAAAGCAGCTCTTTAGCAGTCGAGAATCGACTCACAGAATCCCGAGACTGAACAAACCAACAACACTCCACTTCAGACCCCTACTGATTTGGACGTTCCAAAGGATGAAGATGGGTAAAATAATATGAAAAACATCATAGATAACATAAAGACACTCTCGTGAGTAGGCGACATTAGTACACGTTGATTTGTCGATAGTACCATAGTAGGGGCCCATTTCCATACAGCCAAGGGAAGTCAAGAGCGTAGTGAAAATGGTCCAAATACAGCATGTTGTGATATCAAAAATTATAACAGCACGAATGAGTGGACTACCGTTATTAGTGAGGCGATAGAGAACGAAAGCAACACTGATTTTAACCGTCCCGGAAATTATAAAGCAGACGATACACATTGCGAAATAGTACTGCAGGTCTTTTTTAGTACTGGAAACATCAATAGAAGTTTCATAGCGTGTCACACACCAAGTTTAACTTCGTCTTGTCATACCACGGCTTGTCGTCTGTGGCCAATCTTCCGTAATGCAAAGACTGTAGTGATAGTCCAATGAAGAGAACCATTCCCACCTAAATTTCCCTGGAAATCAGTATCTTTTCGTCCACATAAGAATCTAAACTGTGAAGGATGGCAAGGGGGTAGTGGCCACTTACGTATGTGAAGACAAGGGCAGTATCATCCCAGCCAAATGATCCTTTCGCAAGTCTGGTGCGTACAAGCAGGCGGAGACCAACAGTGATCGTGTTGAGTATGGTGAAGAACACGAATAATCCAACCAGCTGATCGTACCAACTCATGGTGAACGCAAATGCAGGAGTAATGAGGATGCTTTCTGGCAACAAGGAAGACCGCTGATATAAGAAGGTTAAACGCGTCTGAGCTGTCTTGGATGGTAAAATTAGTTTTGTAGGACCTGGCTGATATTGGTGAGGTTTGTACACGGCGGTGCGTCAATGATCAGAGCGAGGGCAATAAATATCTATATATCGTGACCTAGTTCAAGCAGAAATTGGTACATCATTGAATCATTATTTCTCTTGCATAATGCGGCCGCATTAGCTTCTGAATCTTGTTAGCTGCTAGGAGTGCCCAGACAGAGGCGTGGGGGAACCCCGACCCCGTGCGTACACGACATATTCGCGTGGCTTGGTGATTGTACACCAAACCATGCTGTCAAATTATAGGATTAGAAGAGGCTGAAACCTTGAGATAAATCAGTCTAGATGCCTGAAAACATGTCATACTATAGGATAAGATCTCGCCTCTAACTGGCCACACTAGAGCTGTTGGATAGCAGTAGCAGATGGTCAAGATCTTTAAGGTATTTATTTGATTTAGCAAGGATAAGTCGCTTGTCCTCTGCAATCGACACAGATGCTGCGCGCCATCCTGAGTGTAATGAAGCTGTCGACAGACTAAAAAAAAAAAAGGCATCGATACATCAGACCCGCCCCCCCCCCAGCCACCCGTGGACTGCGGGTCTATCCACGTCACCTTGATCAAGCCATCGCAGCTTCCGATTAATAATAGATAATTCGATTCCAGCTGCTGCATACCGAGATAGTTTTACCCCGCAAGAACCAGGTGCGTGAGCTGCCCTACTAGCGGGATGGATACACAGCATTTTGAAGGATGCGATAGTGACAGTCCACAGACCTATCATGTCTTACTGCATTTCTACCATATGTATGTCTAGACTCAGCCGCATTTTTTCGGGGCTGAAGGGATAGGCTCGCTGCATCAGGCTGCGTCTCCTCCTATACAGCCAAATCAGCACCTTTCATAGTTTCAAGCTTCTGCAAATCGCCCATCCCACTCCACGAAAATAGCATTGCTGCTTCTCGATGGATGTGGACCGGCTCTAAGCACGATTCGAGGATACATGTAGAAGGCTGCGCCCAAGGGCGGCCGCTTCAGCATCTTGCGGGGAACGGCACCCACTCCCTTGATACCAAACAGAATTAGAGGCCACTTTGAGCCGGCATCGAAGCAAGTTGTATGTCTGTATCCCTCAGTAGTGAAATTGGGAGCCACAGTAATAGAATTGAGAGGATGGCCTGCAGTAGTCTTACTTTTCAAATTGCTTGCAAAGCACTTGAGAGGTCGGAGATTTGCAAAGGCAAAAACAACGGGTACACAGGTACTTTGTTCACTTCCCCAGTATCAAAGCGAAGTCCACACCAGATCCTGATTCTCATCGAGACCCATAGCTCCCAAATGAGCTGCCTGATAGAAGGTCACATTGGCATACAGAGCAGACCCATTCGGAGTTCCGAGCTCATGCTTGAGGATCAAGCTGATCTTAGCTGCACACCTTCTCGGCTGTCGGAGATAAGCCTTCACCCTGAGACTCTCATCACTCGGGCTTCGGAGACTGCCGGCAGATGAAAGGACGTGATCAGATGCAAGAGCTCTAGAGTCTGACAGAGGCCAGCACTCAGGCAGGTTTCAGTCGGTCTAAGCACAAATAGCATACGTACATGTGCACATCCTGCTCGGCGATACGCTTACACGCCTTGTATAGTCGAGAACAATTAGCCGCCAGAGGTATGGAGTGAAATATCTGACTCCCATCAAAGATGATCTGAAATCCTCGGCCGAGCTGCTCGACTGTGTCGTCATTATTTTGGTTAGTGACGGCACCTGTTTGTGACTCAGGCAAGGACGGTGTAATGCTGCGAAGACTTGTGAGCAACAGACAGACTGATGTGTACAACGTGGACCTTAATGGTATATATAAAGCACCTTAGATCGTCACCATAATGAGGCAATCGCAGATTCAAATGTGTGGACTCCATCTGGCGGGCTCCTCTGTCGCTAAAGATTGTTTCTATCAGCGAAGAGTCATCGACAGTTGAAAGCGTACGCATCTTGCCACATCATACAGTTGTCACAATGTCCAGACACACCTTCTCGCACAAAAATGATTTCTCAGAGGACGTCATCTCTAGGATGATCTCCACTGACGAGTTCATGAATGAATGCGTCCTCCACCAGGACGCATCCCTACAGTCCGCCCTTGACGCCAACCAGGCTGCCGGTCTTGACAACATCGATGTCGCGCCCAACCAGGGAAAGCTGTTTTATCTACTTGCAAAGCTCCTCAATGCCAAGAACATTCTTGAGGTTGGCACGCTTGGGGGTTACTCTGCCATCTGGCTCGCTAAGGCCCTTCCCCAAGATGGAAGGCTGATCACTCTGGAGATCGACCAGAAGCATGCCGAGGTGGCACAGGCCAATATCAAGAAGGCCGGCTCCGAGGACAAGGTAGAAGTGAGGATCGGCCCTGCCCTAGAGACGCTAAGGGGGATGGAAGCGGAAGGGTGGGGATTCGGAAAGGAGAAGGGGCCGTTTGACATGGTATTCATCGACGCAGATAAGGCCCATAACTGGGAGTATCTTGAGTACGCCCTCAAATTTGCTCGGGTTGGTACAGCTATCTTGGTCGACAACGTTGGAAGGAAGGGGAAGCTTGCCGACGAGAACTTCACTGAAGGGCCGAGAGGCCAGGATGTGGTGCACACGAGAAGGATGTTTAGGAATCTGGGAAAGGACAGTAGGGTAGAGGTCTCGGCTGTACAGACAGTGGGTTGCAAGGGATGGGATGGTTTTGCCTTGGCTGTTGTTGTAGATGTGTGACCGGGTGAGCTCGACTCCAGTGCTTCCGTGAATTGTTAGCCTCAAGTAGAGAATCGTGCTAGAACTGGAAATGCAAACGCGAATTTTGAGGCAAAGGTTGTCCTGCTAGACTTTGGGTCCCACGACTTCTCAGATAGAACATAGTCATGTCCATCTCTGTCCTCCGGCGCCTCAGGGCTGTGAATGTTCCTTTGGGCTCTACATTTGGGTCTTGACTTGAACCTAATTGAAGATGCCCCCACTTGAGGGGAACAATCAGCGTTGTTGTGTTTGAGGCCACCCACGCGGCGTGTTAGATGCGCCGGTCGACCTGTGGCACTGGCGCCTACGTTTACTAAAGTGGCTCTGATTGAACAGTTTTTACCCTTGGGAGCAGGATCTGTAGTGGTATAAATACCTTAGATGGGCGCCCAGTGTAGGGGACAGGCTCGGCAGTAATTTCTGAACATGTTGGGCGCTATGGGTATGGTGTTGTGATTGTGATAGTTATTGAATACCATATGGTTTGGTGGGCATGTTGACGAGCAAGGACTGTGAGAATGAGTACTATATACCTAGTTAGTATGCTAGAATAACGAAGTTAGCTGTACTATAAAATATGAGATCAACACCCTAAGAAAAAGAGATCAGTAATCTTAGAACAAGTCCGTGCCTAAGAAAAAATGTCAGCATTTTCTAACAACATAACTTCAGTTTCTTTTTTCGACTGGAATACCGTGTTGCTGACCTGCCGCATCGTGGATCTCTCGGTTGGCTCGCGGGTTGATGAGACGTAAGGGCTAGCCTCGCCCAGAAACTTGGTCTCTTTACTTATATACTACGGCATTTCGCCCTGGGTCGGTAGAGCCTATGATTACCCGCACGCACCTTTGGTGACAACTTGCAGCTGTGCCAGCTGATCGGGACTCAGACAGCCATATCGAGCCAGACGGGATTGACATAAAGTGCACAACCCAGGTCGGTGGACAATGCCCTGGGGCGGCTCCCAGTGATACTGCGTATCAGGGTATCTGATGCCGATCGCACACATGCTCTCCATACGTACCTCGCGTCTGGAATGTCCACAATCTTTGAAGACGACCGTTTCTGTTCCGCACATTCCGAAGTCGCAGGTATAGTATACTTACTTGTATCCGGTCGGAACTTGATTACTAAAGTGGAAAAGGGGGGATTGGTACTAGGTGAGTAGCATTGTATAGGTTTATATGTACAACATAGTATTGCTACCTCTCTATGAGACAAGACCAAGGCAATGGCTCCTATACAATGCCATTGTCAAATTGTGGCACTGGGCTTAGTATTACAATGGGCTTCTTTCCAATTGTCACCCAGGAAGTATAGCAATGGCTTGTCTAGTGAAAGGGGATTAGAGCAATCCCTCTTCCCCTGGAGTCTAGGCCTGGGAGGATCGAGTCCAACACTCACACGGACAATACCTTAGAGATTGGCCACGGTCCGTTGGGGCCTACGGTCATTATAATTCAGAATTTTGGGACAAAGCGAAAGTTGAGAATCTATTATTGGCTATACCGAGCTCTTCTGCCATAAGAACGGCCTGAGATAAGGTACCCACAAAGTAGCGGTTCAGTTGGTAAACTGAAGTGGCAAGCCTTTGGCTTTGGCGTGGGATCTTGGTCTTGCGGGATGGGGATCAATAGATTTGTTTATTTTCTTTGTCACCCGGCCGCCGGGCACATTGTTCGTTGAAGAGCCACAGACGGCTCATCTCACTTCGATTGCCGTCGCATTGCCTTGCATTGATTTTCTTTGCAGATCCACTGTGCCAATGGCTCCTGAAGTCGCCTTTGGGTTCTTAGAATTCTGTCAAAATTGGCAGGGACAGTCCCTGCGTAGAAGGCTGCGGAAGGTGCTCATTCACACAATGGATCTGAGTGCAGAAGAACCCTGAAGAATGACTATGGACAGGATTTGACCTCCTCAAAGCTGGTACACATTGTCATGCGAGAGACGGTGTCCATTCTCTTGGGAGAAGCTCGACCAGGAGGCAGCAGCAGGCAGCAGGGTACCCGTCAATCATTCCAAGGCGAGATAGCGGCAACTCATCGAAGTGTAATGATCTTTTTTTTTTTTTTTGGCATAGTATTATGTCTTCTCTGTGGATCTTGTACCATTACGAGCCAAAAAGCATGAGGGGAGGGGCCATAAGCCTGTTGCCTCATTTCGCAAACCTTGGAAGTTGAGAGCAACCCGAGACACTAGGACAAAAAGACAACAAGACCCTCAGAAGAGTCAGAAACCACCTCCATCCTTTGCAGACCATCCTCGGTATTTTGCTGGTTGCCGGCAAGGTTTGAACTTGGGATCATCGGCACCATAAGTCGACACTCGACGCCTACCCGAGTGGGCCAGGCTGCCAGAGGTACTTTCTGCCGAAGTTTGTTGTTTATATCAAGGTTTGTTTGCCATTCCGGGTGGGGCTCTGTGCCTAGTAAGTCCATGAGAGGTGGCCCAAGCCCCGCCCGTATACTTCTAAGTCACTGGTTATGCTATCAGTGTCACCGATCTCGATCATGCATAACTTTGCAAGCAGCTTCCTCTGAGGGTCCTCGCATGATGGGGAGATTTGAGCAAACACGTGTTATCAATTTCGTCCTCTTGTTCTTACACCTCGTGACTAGGTCTCTTAAAACAAGTGGGCCATACCTCAGGCAGACCATGCTCAACGGGCTCGTAATGCCACTGCAGACAAACATCACAGTGACAAGGTGAGGATCGTAATCTAGACACACACTCTTGAAAAGCTACACCTTCGCAGAACATTGACCCTCAAATACTATGCTGATTTATTCATAAGCCCTACAAACATGAAACAACCTTGGAATGCCATTATGCCATGCTCGTACACTCGCTAACAAACGCCAGACTCGCCTAGAAAATACCATCCTATCCAACAAGCTGCCGTAAGGAAACACAGACGGGGAACTGACAGCCCCGTTCAGAACCATGCATCACGATAGACTGACCGCACAAAACTGCGACTACTCAAACTTGCCAGCCCCAAACAACCCCCCAACAACCTTGCTCCGCCCCTCCACAGCGCGGAACTTCCTCTGCTCCCGCCTCTTCTCCGCCTCGTCGACCGCCTTGCGCCGGTCATTCTCCCGCGCGAGGTAGCTGATACCGCTCCTCTTGCCAGCCTTGGTCTTGATCTTGGCATCCTCGCCGAACCCACCAGCAGCAGCGCCTGCGCCCTTTCCGGACGCGCTGCTGGTGGACGACCCCGTGGAGATTATCGAGTTGGTCGTCGCACGCCGCAGCAGTGCTGGCACCTTGAAGCCGCCGCTGCTGGAGTTGGGCGCCGCGAAGGCCAGGCGGCCCCCGCTGCCACCGCCGCCTGCGGAGGCGTTGGATACGTTGGAGGAGCCCTGCCGCTTGAGGCTGATACGGTCGACGACCTGGCCGGCGTGGCGGGCGCGTCGGGGATTGGTGTTCTCCTTGTTCGAGGACTCGGTGTTGTTCTCGTCGCCGCCTTCCTCCTCGCTGTCGGAGCCGAAGTCGGTTGCTGAGATGATGGAGTTACCGCTGGGCTCGTCCAGGAGGTTTGACAAGGTCTCGCGGATTTCGCCGATGTTTGAAGGCTTCTTGGCGGGTTTCGTGCGCCTCTCGGCTGCTGGTGCCCTCTTTGGAGGCGCTGCCATGGTACCCGTGGCTGGTGGCTGGCTGTCCGGCACAACAGAAGCAGCGCTTTGGGGTTGGTTGTCCTGCGACTCCTCTTGGCTGTCCTTGTTGTCACCGGGAGCTGGCTCGTACAGGAAATCCATCTCCTCGTCGCTGCCAATGTCTTCGATGGTGCGCATGAAAGCCTGATTACGCGGATTCTCGGCGACCTTGGATATACGCTCGTCTGCGAAGAGTGCCTTTTGCATCTTGGCGAATTGGCGTCTCTTCATGCGCCGACGGGCCTCGCCGCCATCGTCCTCGTCATCAAGGTCGAATTCTCCTGCGCCACGTTTGCGGCGGAGCATGCCTGTGGTGATGTCTTTGAACAGCTTGTCCACTTGTTTCTCATCATCTTCTCGGGCACGGTCGCTAGATGATTGTCAGTTCTATCACGATTTCCGCCTTATTATGTGTTGGACTTACGCATAGAACTTAGCTAGTGCGACCCCGTCTGCCTGATTGTTCTGAGTCTGATCATCTATCATTTCATGGACAGAGGCAGCATCGTCATCGTCGCTGTCCTCGCCATCCACGCCACCCAGCCCGGCGTATTCGTCTTCAGACTCCTCGGCTTGCTCTTCAACCATCTCCTTGGCCTTGCTCTTCTTCTTGATGAAGTCCTCTCTGGCCTTCCGCTTCTTTTCCTTGGCGGCTGCGTCCTGGAGGACATTGAAGGCAGTGGGCTTGGCGATGGAGTCAGCCACTTCATCCTCTTCCTCTGAGTCCGGAGCAACGGCTGCCTTCCTAATGAGCCGGCCTCGTTTCTGCACAAGAGGAGATTGGTGGGAGAGATCCGCAGCCTGGCTCGCGTCGTGCGCGACAGTTTCCGCTGTCGCTGACGGTGGCTCTACAAACCTCTCTTTGAGGGGCGTCCAGTCCTGGAAGCCATCATCTTGAGTAGGGTTCATCGTATCCGAAGCCTGGGTCATGATATCATCCCTGAGGAGGCTATCCAGGCCGTGCGTTTGAGAATGCGTAAAGTTGAACTGGATCTGTGACTCGTCCCCGGCCTGAGTAGCTGGAACCGGCTGGCTGTCAAGCACCATGCCTTCGGCAGAATCAGCGGCCTTCTGGGAGAATTGCGAGTCAGGGAAATTGTCGAATGTAGGCATAGGCTGTGATGGAGAGCCTTCGAATGGCGCAGCTGCCTGACTGTCCATAGTGCCAGCGAATATCTGCGTCAGACCAAGGCCAGCAGGACCTCCGGCGTTTACAGGTAGCCCGGGAATGAAGGTTTTATTGGCGGACCTCAACACCGACTTTGGTACTTCGGGGGAGGCGCTGTTGGGAGCTGGAGTGATATCGACAGTCCTGGACTTGGGCGCAGGTGTCATGAGGGAA
This sequence comes from Diaporthe ampelina, assembly GCA_023522825.1. NCBI lineage: Eukaryota > Fungi > Ascomycota > Sordariomycetes > Diaporthales > Diaporthaceae > Diaporthe > Diaporthe ampelina. The sequence continues at coordinate 738,992 of JAMFTM010000011.1, read as the reverse complement.
GTATGAGTCCTGGGCTTCGGTGTGGCCTCGACATCTGAGCCATCTTCATCGTCAGAAATGATGGCAGTATGCCTCTTCTGCCGGCGAGCTCGAAGAAGCGCTGGCACGTCGTCCGCTTCCTCATCTGGAACGATAGCGGTAGGTTTCTTAGGCCGGCGAGCTTGAACAAAAGCTGGTGCCTCGTCTGCTTCCTCGTCAGAGGCTCCCCATCGGTGCCTCTCGTCCTCCTCGTCAGGATCGACGAAGGAAACTCCGCTTGAAGAAGCCTCGCTTTCGCTATCTTCCTCGGCATCTTCGTCCACGAAAGGTCGGGCAGCAGAATCCTGCTTGGCGAGATCTTGTTCTCTGCCGTCGTCGTTCTCTTCGTCCGCGGCATCGCCATCGACCATTTCCTCGTCCTCTTCGCCCACTTCTGAGCCTGACAATTCCACTTCGGCAGCACTCTGGTTGTCGCCCTCCACATAGTCGTCATCGCTGCCGCTGTCATCCCAAGCAAGCGGGTCGTCGCCAGAGGAGCGTTTCTCCTTCTTCGCATCCTCCCTCTCGCGGGCCATAATCTCCTCAGCCTCGCGTCTCGCGCGGGCGACCATGTCTTCAATCTGCTCGCGGTCACGCTCGCGTTCCTCTTCTGTCTGGATATGGATGCCCTTCGCCTTGAGCATCTCCATGCGTCTCTCCTTCTCGAGCCTGGCCTGGTCACGGGCACGCTGGTTGAGGAAGGCTTGCAGTTCGCCGGGTGTCATGGCGGCCTTGTCAGTCTTTCTGTGCGCCTTACGCTCGGGCGAGTTGAGATGGGCGAGTTGTCGGAGAGCATATAGTGAGCGCGATTCCTTGGTTTTGTCTTTGGGCGCGCGGTCAAACAAGGCGTCGAGCTTGCTTCTCTTCTCATCAAGGATGACCAAGTCATCGTCGTCGCCACTGTCCTGGTTGCTCCCAGAGCCCAGGTCAACTCTGTTTGCTTGCATTGGAGGGAGCTTTATTCGAACTTGTCTCTTTGAGGGCCGTTCCGTGTCAGGCTCTGTTGTTTGTGCCTTGCCCTTGCCCTTGTCAACAGGCTTTCGTGCAAAAGCCTGCATGTCTATGAGGTCTGGAAAGTCGTCTTCATTTTGCTTGGCTTGTTCCTTGCTGGTAGTGGTCGGCCGGGGAACAGTAGCCCCCGCCTGCGACTGTAAGCCTACCAGGTCCTTCCCCAGCACATCCTCAACTCGTGCAGGAGGTGAGCTGGGAGGTGTTTCTTGGTCTCGCATCTCTGCGTCGGTGCTCTTGGCAGAGGTGGGTGTCTGAGGTCTACTGGAGCTCTGCAGCTTCTCTTTTGTTGCTTGTCCGCCAGGGTTGAAGTTGAACCGCTCAAACAGTGTCGACTTCGAGATCTTCTTCTTGGTTTTCGCCTCGTGAGCAAGCTGCATGGCACGCTGCATACGTTGCGTCTCGCGGTTCATTTCCTCGAGGGCCTTCTTGCTGGCCTGCCTCGACGGGCGAGTCTTCGCCTTTTGCGTCTGGGTAAGCTTCCGGCCGCCCTCATCGTCCGAAATGTCTGAGACGTCGTCCTCGTTATCGTCCCCGAGTTCCTCGGCGGCGGCGGCGCGCGCCTCCCTCTTTCGAGCTTCCTCGGCCTCACGGGCGAGACGCTCGTTCCGTTTCTTTTCGACGAGGGCCTGAAAGCGATTGCTCTTGAGAACTGGAACATCCGCATCGCTTCCTGAATCTTCAGCTTGGCTCGATGGCTGTGCCGAAGTTGGCGACTTGGAGGGTGTGACGAAGAGACCAGGTGAGGCCTCTCTCTGCGGTGACGCGACATTAGACTCTGGAGTCTTGCTCCTCCTCTGCCTCTGCCTGATCTTCTTTGGTCTTACGGAGACCCCTCCTTCTTCATCGTCCGCACCACCATCTGCCATTTCGGAATCTTCGACATCCTTAGAGGCCTGATGCATGCCAGTGGCTGCTGCTGCTGCTGATTCCTCCATAGCTGGCCTCGTAGCTTGCTCAGATGACTTGTCTCCACCTTGCATGCGAGACGCAAGACGGCCTCGAGGCCGTACAATGTCGTCCTCGCTGTCGCTTCCCGGTGCCCCAGGCGCGGTCGAATTTGTCATCTCTACGTCGGCTGATCCTGCCCGACTCTGCTTGGCGCTTGCGTTCTGCAACATGTTTCTCACGCGCGCTCTCGCGTCGTCTTGAGCCGTCTGCATTCGAGACGCGACCCGGCCTCTCGGTTGGACATCCTCGTCGCTGGAGTCGCGTTCTGGCGCGTCATTGCTTCGGTCGCTAGCTGTTGGTGATGCGCGTCGGGCAAACGGGCTTGTCTTCTTGGCAATCCGAGTGCCATCTTCGTCTGAGTCGCTGTCGACAGCCGCCAGTAATTTCTTGAGCTTGGAGTTGGGGGACAGCTCAAACCTGTCCGGGGAGGGGCTCCTGACGGGCGAGGTCGGCTGGGAAGAAGCCATCGTGGCTTGGGGGAGAGGAAAATGAGGTCAATGAGTGCTATTCAAGTGTACAAAAACCGTGCAAAGAACATGCTTCTATCAATTGACAAGTCTCTGAAATGTAGACGTAAAACCAAGTCAATTATGTGTTGGGAATAGTGACTGATGTTTTGTGGTGGAAGGCAGGGGATGCAAGCTAATATGGAAAGACTTACACGCGACGCGTTGCGGGAAGTGCTTCGCGCGTTAGAGCGGGCACAGCAGGGGTCAAGGTGCAGGGGTTCTGCGGCAGGGGCGGTGGCAGCTCCATGACGGTGGAGAGCTTGATCCCTGCAGTGACGCCTCAGGGCGCCGATCAATCACCAACACGGCAGACGAAGGCTTGCAGGAAAACAGAGTTATCAGAAAGCCCAATCCAGCAGGAAGGACTGCGTATGATAGGGTTTAACATCAATACGCAAGGCAAAGCATACCGCATTGGATTCTTCTGCACACGTAGAAGCGCTCATGTACGGCTGGATTGATTGTCTAGTGGAATGAAGCCTATACTCATTGACAAGTCCGTGCCATCCAGCTCTGTGACTTATACCATGTTGATGCGAACCCAAGCGTACAGTCTACGAAACGCATCCCATCACTGGACTGCCGAGCTCTGCAGACAGCCACGGCCGACAACACGCCTCTTGTCTCGAGCCTCATCAGCGTCATGAAGGCCTCAAGTCCGCCGCCATCCCACGCTGATGCTGTTGATTCGGTGAGCCCCTCCACTTCTCCAGTGGCTCTATGGGTATCGTCCATGAAAACAACTTTTTGTCACCGCCCAAAATGACCCGCAGGTACTGGCCTTGCCCGAAACGCCGTTATGATCCAAGAAAAGCTGGTCATACACAAACAACATCGTACAGATGGCTACGTTCCGCAGCCCTATACTCAATTCCGCCTCCTTGTACCGCCCCTGTAATGCGTCCGTGAACGCCAAACACAAAAATAAGATGAAGAGCCAGTCTGCAACGCCGACGCCGTGCATAGAAATCTAGTGCACCCAGGTCTTCGCTTCGCTTTGGGAAGAATCAGATCTGTCACGGGATGCGCTGAACGAAGGAGGCATGCCCTGCTAGCCGCTGGCCCCAATAGAGTCTAGGACAGCATCCAAACTATCCAAGTCTTCTTCGTTTGCGCCGGCCCAGAAGTACTCGTCGTCAATGTCCATGGCGTCGTCATGGGGAACACCATTGGGAAGCTGCTGCTTTTTGTCCACTTGAGTTCCGCCCATGGCAATGTCGGCATCTACGCCGTTCGAGGTCGCCGTTTGTCGCCTATCCAGATAGTAATGATCGTCCATTGCCTCAAGCTCGCCATCTCGGTATCCGTTGAGCAGCGACCTGACCATAATAGGAAACTGGGACATGCCGCAATCCGCAATGTCGAGCGCAACATGCAGGTCTGCAATGCTGAGAGGGCCCCTTTCTCCCGCAGCTTTGGATTCGATCGGGAGCAAGCCGCACTTGTCCCGCGTGACCTCGCCGCGCATGGCCGCCTCTTCTTCCCTCGAGAGCTGCCTCTTGTAACTATATGTCTGTACCCAGCTTGATGTTGACCCGAACCCAGCACTACCAGAATCGCCTGGACCATTGCTCCGTGTTCGACTGAATATGGACGTGAGGACCTCCTTGATGAACGACTCGGTGGCAGCGGAGACCAATTGCCCAGCGTCGGGCGCAGCCGACTCGAGGCCGGCCTCGTAGCAGTAGGGCAGCATTCGCGAGTCGGTGTAGTTTCCGTCGGGGAATTCGCCAGACTCCAGGCCCAGAGGATTGAGGTATCGCTTCTTGATGTCCTGTTCCCGGTCTGAATGGCGATATGTCAGCGCGCGCACTTGTGGTAGTGAAGCTATCCGGCATACTCATGTTCAGGCCGCTGCTGGCCACGCTCTCCTCGGCTAACTTGAGCCGCTTTGACCTGTTCATGTGCTCTACAAAGACGCCGGCGAGCGACTCGTGGGGATCGAACTAGATGGGATGGTGTCAGCACTGTCCAGGAACCATTGGCGCAATGCATGTTGCGAGCCGGCGCAGGTGTACACACATCGTTCTGTTGGAGGTCCTTGATGCGCCGGCGGTCACGGCTTGGCAGCAGCATGACCTGCCCCTTCAACCGCCGCTCGGTTGCATCGCCAGACACGGGCTTCGCGCCTGTGCCAATGGCAGGTTTATCATTGGCGCTGACCCACGGGGCCAGGCCCTGGTCTGGCATCTCACGGGTGACATTGGCATATAGGGCAGCGAGGAGCTGGTTGTGGAGGTGTTCCTTGTCGCCATGTTGGGATGATATTATAGGATCGATGCGCTCCGAATACTCAGCCTGGTTTAGTCGGCCTAGGCGATGGAGATAGTTAGCATTGCATTGGTATATATTCAGGCTGTGCGACGGGTTTATGTATGTATAGGGGTGTGCTGACCGATGAAGAATTGGGTTGTGGCTTCTTTGTAAGTGGCCCATTGCTCGTTGCCGATTGCGGATTTTAAGGCGGCATAAATGGGTTCTAGGTCGATGCGGGCGGGTATTATTTGGCTGGTCTTAATGGGCTTTGCGGCGGTCGAGGGGGTGGAAACGGTAATTGTCTTGTTGGACAATGTGGGAGTGGTGAGGTTGACGGCCGGGCGCGACGACAGTTCGGCGGGGTTGATGTCGGGCATTTTGGCGATGGTGGTGGTTGGTGTATTGTGGATGTACTCGGTACTCTGCGCTGCGATGCGATGCGGAACTGCGCGCGGTGGGCGGTGGTCCTACGGCCTCGCCAGCGACGTCGCGTGCAGGAATTATCCGTACCGCGACGCGGCAAACTCGGTCATGAGGGCATCAGGCGGCTTCTGGGTACTATGCGATCCTAATTTCGGACTCAATATGATGGTTTCGATGGGATGTGGCCGTTGAATCGATGCGGGTTTTCGGCGCTGATGATGGGGTGAGGTCGGAACTAAGTTGCGGTCCTGGCTGTGAAGTCGCGGACGGACGTGCCCCCAGCAGTCCTGCGCCCTGAACGTCGTGCCGTTTCGCTAGCGCTGGTGGCAGCAGCACCCAATCGTCCCAGGGGCGCTGTTGGTTGGAGAGTCGAGAGGTACCTAGGCGGGTAGGTACCTACACTCCGCTACCCCTGGCCTCTGCTTCAAGGCACCAAGATGATATATCTTTTCTCACCTCTGCAAGTGCAGGTCATGTAATATTCTGTAGCAATTAAAAGTGACTTGATGCAAGTGTTCCTACCTCTGCAAGGAGAAATATAGAGCTGGTGGCCACCCAATTGACAGGTAGGTACATGTGTTGGTACAATAGACCAGAGCCCAATTGGAGGGCATCTTTGGGTGTTCAGGACCTGCGAAACAGTACCCCCCGGGAGCCGAGGCTAGGCGCATCAGGTCTGCTGCCCACAGCCTTGGGTGGGACGGACTGCAGGGCTTGGGCAGGGGAGTCGCGTAAGGCGCGTTACTACTGACACTGACATCAACATTCATCCCACCTTGATCGCACTTTCGGCCAGCAGCACCCTCCTCACCCACAAATACTGTGCTTCTCACGTCGAGGACCTCAGATCGGCCTGCTGATCAGTCCGACGGCCCCGCGCGCCCTCGCTTGACTGCTGCAGTCAAAATGCGACCATGTCTCGCAATCCCCAGAAACACATCGACGCCGGCATCAAGCAGCTGGTAGGGCACATCATCCCAAAGGCAAATCGGCTCGAGGACCGCGAGTTCGTGCAGGAGACGGTCGATGAACACATAGAACTGGCCCATCAGATCTTGGACAAGTATGTTGGATTCGTCTAAGTGCTCCATTTTCTGTTCCTTGCCGCGGGCCCGCCCTGTGTGACTTACATCCTCTTGCTGTTGACAGCAACCGATCCGCTTCCATTACCGCCGATGCGAACCAAGCCAGCGACCTGATCAAGAAAAAACTCGTGCGCACCGACCCGAGCGCTGCACTCCGCTTCACACACCTTTATACCCGCCTCTTGACCCTCCCAGTCCTGCAGCAAAAATGGGGTATACTTTACCTGCTCTACCAGCTCTCCGACTCGCCTGACCCCGACGAGGCTTTGCCTATCGATGCCCTGCGCCAGGTCGCCGAGAACAGGAGAATCGAGGCGTTGCGTCGCAGCGAGACCCAGGCATCCCAAAAGTCCTCAAGGTCTGCTTCGAGAACAGATGACGACCAGTTCAAAGAAGCCTTCCAACCCGAGGGTCTGAGAAAGTTCCCTCCAGAGGACGCAAGAAAGGGGCCAGAATCGGCTGCACCTGAACAGGAGAAGGACAAGGAACCGAGCCGCGGTAGAGACGTGACACTCAAGTCCAGGCTACTGGCGGATAATCATGTCGAACTCGACCCACCCGAGACAGTATTGCTGAGGGACCTGCCCTTCACCCTACAGGGCCTATCTTCTACGACACTGCCCTTCTCCAAGGAGACCGCGCTCAAGCTGCCGCCCACACTGCCTCCACCTCTAATATCGTTGCTGCATAGTCTGGCCGAACCATCATTGCTCTACAAAGGACTCGTGGAATGGGTGAAATCTCCAGCTGGCGGGCTGCTGGGCCAGAGCTTACGCGCTGCTATCAATGGCGAACTCAGATCATACTTGAACCTCGTCGCGACACTAGAAGCTCAAATACGTCGAGCTCTGTCTTCTTTGGACGAGGATGCGCCGAGGAGTGGGATAGGCAGTGCAGGAGTAACGCTCAAACGCTGTGTGGTATGGACCAGAGAGGCGACGATGGGACTGCGGCTCTTGAGCTTGATCGCCGAGGAATCGAAAAGCAAAAAAGGCGGGCAGCTCATCTCACTCATCCACGGCTTTTCGACCTCACACGGAGACCCCATCGTCGCTGCCTTCGCGGAGCGACTACTCGGTTCTGTGACACGCCCCTTCTACGACATTCTTCGACATTGGATTTATGATGGAGAACTACAAGACCCCTTCCAGGAATTCTTTGTAAAAGAGCAGGACCCGAATGATGAAGATCGCCTGGACCTCAAGTCTCGCGGCCAAAGTAGTGTATGGAACGACAAGTATGAGGTTTCCAAGGGCATGATACCAAGCATCATAACCGACGACTTCGCCCAGAAAGTGTTTCTGATAGGCAAGTCACTCAATTTCATCCGCCACAGCTGTGGCGATGCACAATGGGTGGACGACTACTCAAAGTCGTCCTCCAAGGAGCTCCGATACGGCGACACAGCCACCCTCGAGGCTTGGATCGATGAAGCGTACAAGACGACCATGAAGCGTCTGATGGACCTGATGACTACCAAATTCCACCTGTTTGACCATCTGAGGGCGCTCAAGAGCTACCTCCTTCTGGGACAGGGCGACTTCATTGCCTTGTTGATGGAGTCCCTGGCAGCGAATCTCGACCGCCCGGCAGGGGCACAGTACCGCCATACCCTCACGGCGCAGCTGGAACACGCAATACGCGGCTCCAACGCACAGTATGACTCCTCCGAGGTGCTTCGCCGCCTCGATGCGCGCATGCTCCAGCTGTCACATGGTGACATAGGCTGGGATTGCTTCACGTTGGAATACAAAGTCGACTCACCCATTGATGTGGTCATTACCGATTTCGGTAACCGACAGTATCTCAAGGTGTTCAACTTCCTCTGGAAGATCAAACGCGTTGAGTTCGCGCTGTCGTCCACATGGCGGAAGTGTATGACTGGAGCACGTGGTGTACTCCAAACCTCTGATGCGGCTGTCCTCGAGACGTGGAAATCCACTCGAGGCGTGCTCGCTGAGATGATCCACTTCGTTGGCCAATTACAGTACTATATCCTGTTTGAAGTTATTGAGTCCAGCTGGGATGAACTGCAAAAGGGCATCACGAAGGACGACTGCACGCTTGACGACCTGATCAAGGCGCACAACAAATTCCTCAGCAACATCACTCACAAGGGCTTACTGGGCGCCAAGAGGAAGCAGTACGTGGCGCCCGGGATGACAGAAGTCGAAGACAGGAGTGATTACATGACCCAGCTCAAGGCCATCCTGGACAACATGCTATCCTACCGCGATTCAGTGGACGGCCTGTATTCGTGGTCCGTCTCCGAGTTTACTCGACGGCAGGAGGCGGACGTGCGCACAGCCGCCACGTCACGGAAACCACCCTTCCCGCAATCAAAACACCACATGAAATCCGCATCCGTCGCGACGAGCACCAGGGGCTCATACCCAAACACCCCCGTGGTCGACCACCCGATCGACGACCCCTTCGCGTCCTTCGGCAGCGCCACCACCGCCCTCGCCTCCGAGCTCCCCACCCTGCAGGAGCGCCTGGGCAACCTCGCGGCGAGCTTCCAGCGCAGGCTGTGCATCCTGCTCGGGGACCTGGCGTACCAGCCCGACGTGGACATGCGCTTCTTGGGCGTCGCCATGAACTTCAATGATGCGTACCAGCCCCTGCGGACCAAGAGGTCTAAGACTGCGTCCTCGGCGACGGGCTCGCAGACGCTCAAGAGTGAGAATGTCACGAAGACGTTGTAGATTATGGTTAGAAGAATTTACCCGTATTGTGGGCTCGTGGGCTTGATTGACCGCCGACTTTGCCAAGTAGGCTCTCAGGCGTTTGATGTATCTAGGTCTGATGGCCATGGTGTCGGGAAGGCATAGCGGCGGTTGTAAGATGTAGCGCGCCGGAAATGATACCATCGTGTGAAACGCCATGTGAGCACTGTTCAAACAATTCATCCTTAGACAGCGACAGTCGCATCTTCCGACACGATGATCCGTCGTGTCTTTACTTTCCCGTGAGATGTGAGAGCTGTCTACCTGAGACTCGTCATTGAATATCTGGACTAAAGTGGACCGTTTGAGGTCCGCCATGGAGCCGTGATGTAGAATCAAATTCGCAATGTCTGTCTGTTGGCGCCTCAACTATCCAAGGGTTTCTAGACCTGCGAAAACGAAAGCCATTTCGCGACTACCTGCTTCTTCTCAATCAATCAAGCGACGGCTGTTCATGCTTGTAGTCAATAGCAACTTGATATCGTGGTTCGTCTCATAGCCTTCTGGCATTAGCAGCGCAGTTCTGTCTGCGCAAGCTGCCTCCCGCTTTACGATATAGTCTTGTGGCTTGTTATTTCGTAAACCCAGACAAACCAGACAACAAGTCATTCTCGACTTTCATGTATGTTTTGAGTTCCAATTGGGTGCGCGACATTGTCACTTGTAGTCGAAAACGGTACAGCGACGTATCGAGGCCTACATAGATACTTGTCTTAAGCCCGGCAAAACAACCGCAGCCGGATCTGACGCTGCTCGGCGATGTCGAATATTAAGTTCCCTATGTCGAAGCGATCCTCTCGCTCGCGACTTTGTAGCTGAGAGTTGTTACTTCACCATTCGCGCCAGTCACCTAGTACTGTCTCTACTCTCCTCACCACCGGTCCTAATGTTGCTGTGGCGGACAGCAAAAGAAACTCCGCCACATCAACGCAACAATTATATATGCAACATCCGAAGAAGGTAGTATGAGCCCCTATCTATATACAATTCCTAACTTCCGCCTCCTTCCGTCAAGCCTCAAGCCCAGGTTCATCAGGGTCCGCCTATCAAGGGTTGACGCCATGGCGAGCCACAATGGCAAGGCGACCGGGATAGGGGCAATGGGCTTCCGATCACCGGCATCCCATTCTCGGCATCCATTGCCCCAATTGACAGGCAAGGCCACCAGCTTCCGACCGGAGCGGGCACGGATGGGATGTTTACGCAACTATATGTGTTCGTCTTAACACACCGCACAAGGGTGCCAAGTCTGGGGAGATTAGACTTCGGCAGAAGCACTTAACCCAAGTGGAGCATGGTGCTAGGTGATCTCCACCCCCGTGGGCTATGGCCCGCCCAGTATTGTGCGTGCTATCTCTAATCCGTCGGATGCTGTGATAGGAACGAGTAATGGCGTACCTCCCGCGGCCCCGATGCGAGGATCTACACTACGGGATATGCTTCCCAGGGTAGCATCGAGACTATAAGAACGATGTGTGCCCGGCACGGCTAGACCTCGGGGATGCGCAACGGTGTGGTTGGAATAGCCCTCTTTTGCTAGACTGGGACTGCCTGGGAACTGTACCTGTGTTCAAGATGCCCTCCATTAGCACGGCGGCCCTCATGAAGGTCGTGGTATACCTGGCCGGCACATGCGCGGCGGTGGCCCTGCAACAACCGCTGTCGACGAACAGGACAGTGAAGCTCGAGGGTTACGGAAGCTTCACCGGAACCACCGTCAACCAGACGTTCAGCGGCAAGGCACTCCCAGCGCCAGTTGACGCGTGGCTCGGCATCGACTACTCGACCCAGCCGGTCGGCGAGGGCCGTTTCGCTCCGGTGGGCTTGCCCGAAGCATTCGACGGAGTGAAGGCTGCGACACAGTATGGAAAGGCTTGCGTCCAGGACCCTACTTCGGTTGACGTCTCCATCCAGGACGAGGCCTGCCTGAACTTCAACGTCTTCCGGCCCCAGGGCATTCCCCTGACTGAGAAGCTGCCGGTCCTTGTATGGATTCACGGAGGAGCGTTTTACGCTGGGAGCTACAAGTCTTTTGATGGCGCTGCTTTCGCTGCCTCTTCAGAATCGCCGATAGTGGTCGTCAACTTCCACTACCGCGTCAACTCTCTCGGTTTCCTCCCCTCGACGCTGTTCGACGAGGAGGGCCTGCTCAACCTTGGGCTCCTGGACCAGAAGCTTTTCCTGCAATTCGTCCAGAAACACATCGCAGCTTTCGGTGGCGATGCGGAGAAGGTGACCATCGGCGGTCGGTCTGCAGGAGGTCACTCAGTCGGCATCCACCTGTTCCACAACTACGGCGAAGACGAGGGCAAGCCAAATTTCTCGCAAGTCTACCACCAGTCTGGATCCGTGACGGCTCGAGCGTTCCCCAACGCGAGCTATCCCTTGTATCAGGAGCAGATGGATAAGTTTGTGAGCTACCTCGGCTGCCCGCTTGAGGGAGACAATGCGGCCTCGCTTGCCTGCTTGCGGTCTGCCGACATCATCGCCATCCGGAACATCAGCACGGATTTGTACAACGAGTACGAATATCCGATTACATGGCCTTTTCAACCCGTTCAGGGCGGTCCGCTCTTGGAAAAGTTCGGCTCGCAGTCCGGGTACGATGGCACATTCCACAAGGTTCCCATCCTGACCAGCAACGTCAACGACGAGGGCAAGTACTACACCACTGGCAATCTCGAGACCAACCAGGAGTTCCTGGACTTCATGCACAACATCTCCCCGCAGCTGAACGAGACCGACATGGCGCTGCTGGAGTCGCTGTACCCGGACCCATCCACGGACGCCCTCTCGCCCTACGCCAACTCGCCTAACAGCACCCAGTATAACCGGCTCTCGGCAGCCTTCAGCGACTTCGCCTACATCTGCCCGGGCCAGGAGACAGCCTACCGCGTGTCGACCGCGGGAGTCCCGACCTGGAAGCTTCGGTTCAACACCAACAACTCGTACCCGGCGTGGCAGGGGATCCCCCACACCGCCGACACGAAGTACACCTGGAACGAGCCCGTCGTGCAGTACCCGGAGATCAGCCACGTTTACCACGCCTACCTTGCCAGCTTCGTCGCCACGGGCGACCCCAACACGCTGAGGTACCCCGGCAGCCCCGAGTGGCCCCAGTACGAACCAACTGGATACGGCTTGGACTCGGAGCCTGCCCTGCAGCTAGTCGTCCACCCCAACGGCACAGCGGTCGAGAAGGATGAGATCAGGCGTGAGGCGTGTCTCTACTGGAGGGATCCTGAGAGGGCGCCCCGGCTGAACAAGTAAGGCGGCATGATCTATATATAGCCAGTGAGAACTGAGATGAATCTATGATACAATACGTACATAATGAGCAATCTGAAATCAAAATCTTTTGCCAAATCTAAGCCGTGATCAACTTGGATTGAAAAATTGACCGGATAGTGAATTTGACACTGAAACTGAAACTATCAAGCTATATAGCACTCCTTACATCGGTATACATCAAGAATTTCACAGGCAAGGCACATGTGCAGCTTGATGTCGTTTCAAAAACAACCTCATAACTGCACTGGTGATCAATCTCAGCCCTTATAAATGTTCATATAGTACTATAAGAAGTCAGGTCCGCTTCGCTAAAAATCATACTACAGCCCTCTGCTTCACTCTAGGGAGTACGATTTTTACCCGACTTCTTGATTTTTTAGGTTATAAGGAGGTAAAGTATACCAGGGATTAAGTATAGCAAAGAGGAACCCAAACAAAGTAAGGGGAACACCTAAAGGCAGCTTACTCTATTTAGGTTAACTAATAGGTATAATATAAGAGGTTTTTTAATTTTTAGGGGGAAACCCTCTAGGACCCCCTACTATAGGTACTAGTATATTTAGTAGTACTATAGCTAAGCTACCTAGAGGACTAGGGGGCTATAGTATAGCTAACTAATCTAGGTATAGGGAATTTCTTATTAATAGGAACTAACCAATCTAGGTATGAGAAACATATTATACCGGTTTGCCCAAATAGAGTAAGCTCCGCTTCAGAGCGACCCTTATAAAGCTCGGGTCCCTCTTCGCTACGCTTAATAAGTGATCACTTCGTATAGTATCAAATGATCAAAGACCTATAATCACATAATGTGAGATGCCGACAACAGGAGAGAACATGTGTAAAGTTTTTATGGAGGAGATCTTGGTATAATTAAGGTTCCTATGGAAGACCATGCCATAGGAAGCTGTTTCATTGTAGAATTTTTCGCTGCAGGTGACAGTTTGCATCTATGGGTATTCTGGAGGTGAGTTCATTCGTTATGCCGCCATTCCGCGTGCGTGAGCCTGGTCGAAAGTTTATTTGGTATTGATTTTCTCTTAGGCTTTCTACTGCCAGTGTATGATTCTATCCGCTTTCGTTCCGATTCCGTATACGTCCGAAGTCATACATATAATTCTATGACCGTAGATCGGACTGTCGACATGTCGTGTATCATTATGCTCGCAACCAGTATCCCTCCCTGCCCAGGTGGAGCACCCAGAAAAACAAATTCTGGTAGTACATGCGCAGACAGACTCATCACCAGTCTCTATCACTCCGATCTAGTGGCTGTCGCGCTGGATCCTGCAACCTTGCCATCTCAAGCAGCAGACGATAGACATATATGCTGCGGTCAACCTCCCTGAAGGCCTTCCCAAACCACTCCCGTCCTGCTTCAGCAACATGCTTGGCCGCCTCCCGCCCCGCGTCGGTCGAGGTTAGGTGCGAGACCAACTCTGGCAACTCGTCCATACTCTGACTCACAGGGAAATAATGAAGCCATGGCACAAGTCGCTCGTCGTGCCACTCGCGTAGGAGGGTCTGTTTCAGCGGTGCCGATCGCGAGGCGAGGAAGCTGTAGTAACGGCCGCTGATGCCGTTGCCGTCCATGTCGAAGACCAGGCGAGACTTGAGTGCACGATCCTTGTCCTGCCACGGCTTCAAGTTGAAGTATGCCCGTTGGTCTCTACAAGATCTCCCTTCGCATTGGAATATTCTGGTGAAAGCCACGTCGTATAGTCTCGAGTTGAGAAAGAATGACTTCACGCGGCCGAGGATGCCCCCGGTCTCCCTCAGATAATCATGCTGGCGCCTGTTCAGATTTTGTGCCAGCTCGACAAATCTTTGCCGATGAAATTGCTGCCACTGGCCATCCGACGAAAAGCCGCCAGTGTTGGATCCAGCCCAGTAAAGGTTGTCTCGCTTGTTGTCCCACTCGATATCATTGGCGTCGGCGTATTGGAATTCGTCCTCCAGGTATGCTGGGCTTGGGTATAGTATGTCGCCCATCGTCGACAGTGAACCAGTAGAAAGGATCGGTACTAATCCTTCCAGAAGCGGAAATGACGGGGGACTAATTAGGAGGCCGTGTGTGGTGCTGTACTCTGGATGTTGACACAGATCGAGGGCGGAAGATAGATTGCTAACGAATGGAAGGCCATAGTCCTCAAATGTGTGCCTTGTATCGCCGGTTGTCTCGTTCGAGTCCTGGGAGGGGCAAAATCTGGTCAAAGTGTCCCAGACCGGCCGTCTTGACAAGTTGTCCATGACACAGGTCCCGCTATTATGGACGTCTCCGCGCTGAGGTATCAGCACCCTCGGCTCATCGATGTGGTTAACCAGAAACTTGACATCGGGAAGACGGCCAGGAAGTCCCATCAGCAGTTTGTCGAACGAGAATGAAATGTGTCTGTCGTAAACCCGAAAAGGGTGGCTGCAGACCGTCCTGGCTTCCCGACTGGAGAATTCGCAGAGCCATAAGTCACTGCCCGGGATGTTTTGCGCAAGACGTAGCCTTTCCAAGTACTCCTGACCGCTGAGACCCAGGAATGGTTTAATTCTCTCGTGTATCAAATCGAACTCGTCAATGATGGGTGATTCGTGGTTTCTCGCAAAGTCGAACCAAGCTTGCAACCCGGCTGGCGGTTCCACTCTATAACGACGTCGATACTCATCATGAGCTTCCGTGTAGGTTTTCGACTGTTTTTGTATTGAAATTTCGAAGTCTTCCTTGGCTTTGTGTATTAGCTTTTGGATGGGATGGTCGTGAGGGCGTGACAATTGTGGTGACGGTTGTTCGGTCTGTATGGTGTACGAGTTGATAAGGTATGGTATCAGAGGTATAAGGAAGAAAATCCATAGCGCTGAAGTCAATTTCGCCTGCTTTGGAAGCATTTGAATCATCTGACCGAGTGACAAAAAGGAGGTCAAAACGTAAGAGAATGCGAGCAGATCTGTTGATGCTGTGAACGGATCACGAGTGGACGCGATGCTAAATGTCAATATTGCTGCTGCGACACGCCAAGAAGAGTGTCGAGTCTATACTTATGTTAGTAGTAGGACCACATACAAACTGGAGAGTGATGTCCATACTGTTTGAATTGTGAAGTACCAAGACAAAGCTTTTGTCAAAGCCAACGCCAGGGTATATGCCGAGTAAACAGGAAAGCCGAACGCCAAAGACTCAAGTCCCAATGTAAATACCAGCAGAAGAGTGACGCGAAATGATATAGAAATCGAAGAGTCCACAAAATCGAGGGGCGGAAGAAGCCGATAGCACTTGTTGGATATCCTAGGCCTTGGATCGAGGGTGAGGTAGGATATCAGCAAAGCAGCAACCGGTACGACCAGCAGCGCATCCGATCCTCGAATGTGCCAGTCCGCTTTGAGGGACAGAATGGAGAGGAATGCAACCAAAACTCCGCCCCAGACCGTGTTGGAAAGATAAAAGAAGAGTTGGGAGGCAGGCGGTGATGCGGAATTTATCTCTGTGTCGTTCCAGAGAAGGTGGTTCTGGAAGACCAATAGTAGGGGCGTCAATGCTGGGATGAACGCGACCAGAGTATTTTCAGCAGCGAAGACCCAGTACACGACGAGGCAAAACGCAACAACCCATAACGACCGAGGGGATGCAGCTGGTCTCTTCGAAGCGTTCCAGTCTAGGGCGTCTTCCTTCTCTTGCCTGTATTTGCCATCTTGGCCCGCAGCCCCAAACTTGAACAGCACGGGGAGTATAATCCAGCAAAGCGTCTCTGACAAGGGTTGGAGGTCCGGTCGGCGGTCGGAGAGGTGGTAAGTCAATATGCTGCACAGCAGAGCCGTGCCAGCCGACCTGGTTACATAGTCGTCTTTGATGTCAATGTTGTTCCACATGATGGACTCCCATATCCGCCAGAGAAGGTCTGTCAGCGAAATCCGGCCTGCGCTGGATACAAATTCCGTATTAACATATCATGGTGCGAAAATTCGGAAATCAGAGAGTAGTCCGGCTAAAAGTCAATGACGCGAGGCAACCAGAGTTTTCGAGATCTACGTGCAAGTCGAAATGCGCGAAGGAATAGACGGAATGCAGCCAAGAAAAAAGATACACATAGGCTGCCGCGAATGCAAGCCTTTCTTTATGTAACTACCCTGACACCGAACTTATACAGTCAGAAACCAAGGCTTGGCTTTTCAATTCTGCCCCCTTTTCGCAACTCACGCTGCTGACACTCGCTGGCACTGCCACAGCCCGAAGCGGACGTGTTTGGCGACTTGGCGTAGTGTGAGACAGAATCAAAAGGGACATGGGCCAATAATTTTATGCTGTTCCACAGGTTACCGATCTAGCGAGAGTGGATATGTTATGGGGTATGCCTAGATACTTGGCGTCAATCCATGTGTTTTGAATACGGAATGGCCGCACAGGAAAAATTACATTACACGGCACGGGACGTTGTCTGTGTGTTGGCTTAGTTCGAGGCTATGATACTGACTGGCCCCTGTGTGGGTCTCAGGTCACAAAATTGCACGGGACACGTACGCCTTTAAGTGCAAGAACATTCCATTACTCGACGGGGCTGAGCTAGATCCAAATCGTGCAAACCACCCCTTGAACTGTGGATGTCGATGGTGTCGTTTTCCGCAATGGGACGGCCAAATTCCGACTGTGATTTAGTCAATTCCCCATCCGTAAGGTCCACGTGGTTCATTCCGATGAAAGTGATGTCTTGCAGCCGAGAGCCGAATGCCGGTACTCAGCGATCAACAGTCTTATTTGAGGCTCCCGCCCCCATTGTGCTCCGCACGACTCGCTTCCAGAAGCCGAGAATGCACGATATATCATGTTGACATATTATACTATGGGATGATATATGTCTTTGTTTCATTGCCTACTCCTCTCTCGCAATACTCGTTGCAAGGTAGACAACGATTGAGCAGCGCCTGAACAAGTATCACCAGTGCCTAACAATGGGTACGACGGAGCATAATTGTGGCGTACGATACGCGCTGTGTCTACGTGTATCCAAGTACGCTGTGATCTGGGAAATGATTGTGCCATCGAGCTACTAGTCTTCGCTTGCTGTGTGGGCACAGGACACCTTCTTTTTATACGGTTGATTGTGAGATAACTCTGCCAAAGAACCGATCAAATGATATTCGGATCAACTCAAATTTGGAGATGAGAGAGCTACCGTATCACTGCCGCCCGTCTCTCCTCAGGCATGGTTTTTGTTTTTTCTTTTTTTTCTTTTTGAAAACTTGCTGTTCTTCAATCTATATCTATATATACTGAACCGATGCGCTCACCCTTCCGAGTAATATTTCACACTCTGTACGGTTCGATGTACACGTGCTTCGACACTCTTAGAATCTATTGAGCTGGGCTTTGTTATTCACGAATGACCCTGCCCTCTGCTTTTCAATTGAAGGAGCATGGAGAACGACTTTGCACCATATGGCCTATGTCGTAATCAGCTTGTGTCTGCTTATTTGTAGCTCGATCAGGCTGTGTGACGCTCATAGCCCCTTAGAGAAATGCATGAGCAGATGGTAAGCTCTGGTTCATTTCGATTCACCAAGGTACTGGACAGCAAGGGTTTGGGGTCATCTGGCAATGCCTCATCGGCTTCCCCTCCTTTTGTATTGTTCTGTCTGGCTCCCTTGTCTTCACTCCCTTATGTGAAGGCAGTGTGACAGGAGTTGAAAATAGTGAGAGAAGATCGAGATACCTACCACCACATCGTTCGCTGCGCTTTGGTATGTATCTTCTACTAGAGCAGGTTTAGCAAACTAATTAGAAAGAGACGTTGCTGTTCCACTTCGTACCGAGATACCAACAGGCTAGAGAGCATCGGCCATGATCCCACCATCTTTCATTTGTAGCAGAATTAAGGGAGGCAGTGAGTTCGTAGTGGCCATTCTTACTCGCCCATCCAGGTGAACACAAGGTCTGATCAGCCTGGGGCGTTGGTGAAATACAGGGGTGACTTGCATTCTCAGGGCTGTCACCAACGGCCGAGGCGGGCCCCATGACAGCACGTAATGCCCTACTCTCAATATGAGGCTCAGAAGTTGACCAGTATACGGCAATGAAGAAAAGATGGGGCTTCAAAGTAAGGCGGTCATGAACTGGGCGCTCGGTGATGGAGATTTCGGGGGTTTGGTCGGTGGATTACAACCGAGTAGCACCTCGGTCTGTACCTACGTAGCCAAAGAATCAGATGATTACATTGCGAAATAGCCTGTTTCGTTCAATGTTTGTTTATACATTCAAAAATAGTCCTGATTTTGTTATTGAACTACGATTCTTCGTAATTTAGAAGGAACTTACTATCTTTGGAGCATAGGCCAGAATTTTAAGATTTTCAGGTAAAGAGGAGAGTATGAGCCCACCCCCGTAATTTCCATCCCAGGAGGCAAAGTTGCGCGTTATCGAAACCCGGAAGGCCGCGTACTCGCGAGGACAGATATGATCTTAGCCCCAAGCTCTGTCACGTACTCCCCTTGCATTGAGATGTTACGATCAGCTATTCAGCTCACTGCTGAGACACGTAGTCCCAGTTCTCAGCCTCAGATCCCACATTCAGCCCCCAAATGTAGGGGCCTAGCAAAACGAATCATCAGTTGAATCCAGGGGTGAACATAGACAGCCCTGTCGTGAAGCTCCTCCCATTGGCTTGCTGCCGTTGCGACCTCGACGGCGTATCAATGCAGATCACTGTGTGCAGATCAAAACCTGGGCAATTAGAGTCTTCTGCCGATGGGTGCCCAATGTAGCACAGCATATCAGGGCAGCCTTCAGATATGGTCGAGCTCAAGCATATGATCCACACGGTTCACCACCCATTGGGTCCCCTGGCGTGTCACATGGCCGCACAGCTAAAGTGCGTACGCCTCACGATCACAACGCACGTAGGCGGAGAGCCAAGAGGGTAGTCCATGGCAAGCAGATCCATATTGTGTGTCTATCATCGCCCGGTCTATCTAGATGTGAGTGATAGTCTATGCCGCGCAGGCCGCACTCAGGGCTCCATTGTTCCAGACGATCGGTACGAGTAAGGCTGGCCAGGCAAGTTCCGAGGCCAATTGATGATACCTGGAGGCAGATCCCTGATCTTATTGCTACCATTATTTGCACGCCCACCTCGACAATTCCGGCCCAGTTCTTTCTGATCAACCCTGCCCACAAGACATCAACCGCGCTCATCCCAGCGTTGTAGGATTCCGGGCGAGCTTCCAAGGTTGCTTTGCCGCCTCGACGCATACATCGCTCGAGGGAGGCGAATTTCTGTGCGCGGAGGCCACCTGAAGAGTAACTTCCCAGGTCCCCCGGGCCCCACCACCCCAAGCCCTACATGCTACTGTGGTGCGGCAGTGCGTTACAGTATCACCAATCGTTCAGCGCCAGTAGAAGCCGATGATCGACATGGAAAGCCCCAAGTCTCTCAAATTTTCTAGCTAGGCACCTAGATGGACCGAAAGCGAAGTATAGCCGGTACCAACAGCATACAGTATCGACCTGAACAATTGAGGTTGATGGGATTGCCGACCGCTTGAGGCGTATGATCCTGGTCCCGATTCGACCGGCTCCGCAGATCCGTGGCTTTAGGGGTCCAATTCTGGGATGTCGGCAAGAGGCATGATCCCAGACAGGCGCGGCAACTAGTTGGCGGGTGGAGGGTGTCTAAGCCAACTTCGAGGGGTTGACAGGCAGGAATTAAGGGTCGAAATGCTTTCTCCAACTGCGACGATCACTTTTTTGACTTTTGATGGCGCAACTTTCTGAGGGGTACGTCATGATTTACTTGGGAGACAAGATGTTGCGGTGGGGAAAGGTGGTCGGAACCTCTTGTGCTCATACTGAGCTTTGAGATAGGCAGGTTAAATGGACTGTGATAAGACTGCCTCCTAAGGACTCTATAGGGGTCGGATGTTGCGGATTCAAAAAGTTAGCTCAAGAAACACGCGAAAAGTACACGGTTTTGCATCAATGTTTCAATGTTTATATCCCTTGCTCACGTCGCAGGGCTTGTACAGCTAGCTACATTTGAATCCGTGCCTGGAGCGTCTGCATGGGAATTTGATCTGTAGCACCTGAGCGCTCAGGATCGCCTCTTGCGTCTCTCGCTTAGGCAGGAGCCTACTTCGGGTTTCAAAATTGTCGATATGTGGCATATTATGTACCTAAAATTGAAGATCTATAGGCCAAGAGAGGGGTGGACTGTGGTGAGGTTGGTGTGCGAGTACTTTTAGGGCGAGAAAGTGAGGCGGACGATCGGCCAACTAAATGCATCCAAAGAGCAGGGATCAAATCCCATCAAACTTGAGATTTCATGCAAGCAGTTACGCCTAGCATGTCTGCACGTCTTTCATGCAGCAAACCGTCGCCGTCAGCGAGTCTGTCGACATGGCTCCCAGCGGTGAAGGCGGGATACCAGAATCTGCTAGCTCGGACCTGCCATGCCACCAAGGCTGCGGCGTCCATAATCTTGCCCACACCGGTGTCAAACCCATGGGTGGCAGACCCAAAGGCACAGGCAACATAAATAAACCCATTACCCCCTGACATTTGCAACGATCGGCAAACTCAAAGGCGTCTGTCGATCTTCTCCGAGATTCCCGTATCAGATGCGCAGCCCGGCCGTCGTCCTCGCCCAATATGAACAAATACTGGATCCCCCATCTCGACATTCACAAAAAGGTCATAACAACGGAACTTCAATATTGTAGGTGAACTTCAGGAGAGACTTGTGACCGATCCCCTTGCTTCGATTTGGGGCGTGACGGCAAAAGCTCTCTCCGTCGCTCTCACTCTCGGCCCCTCTCTCGCTTTCCGCGCGGGATGACCCCATCGGTTCCGCCTACCGTGGTGATACTGACTTCTATTGTTGAACAGACTTGGGACCGGAAGCAACGGTCCGACCGTTCACACGAGACGTACGGGTTCCGTACCAGCGATGATTCAAAACCAGAATCGTGCTGACAGCATGACCGCGCACAGGGCGAAGATGGGTTCCTCATCCAAACGCCAGGACCCTGCCTGTCAGATGTGAGCCTCGCCAGGCCTTGATGTAGACGCTGTCCACGCTGTTGACCGTGAACCCAGGAGCAAATCGACGACATTTGCATAAAATCCAAGGAAATGTGGGAGAGGCAAGCTGCAAGCAGAGCTTCGACAGGCTCTGAAGGCAAGAAGCCTCTCAAGCGGCCACTGCATCAACCAGTGGTGATCTCCAAGGGTAGCTCGAGCCGTCGAAGGCATGAGGACCCTCGGAGAGACTCCAATCGAGGGTACGATGATCGCCGATGACGTCCAGTCTGAAGGTATGTTGAGCCGCGTGGTGGAGAGGGGCAGTTGTTTGGGTGCAGCTTCAGCGCAGCCACAGAGCCTCGAGGTGGGAGGCACTTGAGCTGCCAGCGCAGACGCGACCACGTGCACAAGAACGGGGCAACTTATGACTGGGAGTTGACCCGACAACGTCTTGCAGGACCCACCGAAGGCAGTGCTGCTGATTTCGGAAGTGATTATTGTTGGGCGAACCGCAGGCGTAGCGGCGTGAATGCATTGCTCTTGTTTTGGTGTGGGAGGAACGTTCCGAGCCAGCGACAGCCTGCCATCTGGCACAAATAGACCTTGCGTTTCCACTTGAGCTTGCATGAACCATTCAAATGAAGGTGCGATATGCAGGAGGACCAGTAAGTAATCAATAGTCACAGAAATTTTGGTCCGACCTGGCTGACCACTGACATCCCTCGAGCTCATTTGTGCAAGTTCACAGCAATGATGCAGGGGGTGGTGTGCCGGCCGCAGGTCTTGTGCAACAATCATTTGTGTTCAAGGGTGTGTAATTTGACGTGGGCTTCCTTTAGACTCAACATTTTGGCTTCAAATGTCTGCCAATCTCTTCTTGTCCGGACTCTCGAGTGGATGGATAGGTGTGCAAGCCTCAGAATAGTCCAGGCCTGGCAACTAGGCTGCATGGAATCTGGTCATTCGGCCTTGCTGCGGCAAGGGCGGGCGAACTTGTCCAGAGGCTGCGCCGTATCACAGCGACACAGGTCTTGAGGGCGCGGGCCGTCGAATTGTGCACTTCGGTAGGTAGTCGACTGATGAGTGACTTATGTTCGGAATGAAATTTCTCTGAAGATGCCAGGATAATTTACGTTGCACTGTGTTCTGACAAGCTTGTGTGCCGTGTCAGCAGCGGTCGAGGTATCACCGGCGCAGTCAGCCGCGTACACTCACAGTAACCCGTCCAAGTCGGCATCCCCCACCTCCCCAGCCCTGTTCTGAGGCCTCAGGTCCGTCCCGAGTGCAGGGCGGCAATTGAAGGACTGGCTGGCGACTCTAGGTGCTCAAATCACCGGCTGCGTAACCACGACCAGGCACGCATTACCTATCAGATAGGATTGCTTCACGCCCAGCCAAGCTGACGGACATGGCTCGCCCGGGCCGCAAGGCCTTGTTCCCGAGCGCCATGTGATCATCAAACCCATGGCGTGCGCTACCCAGCGGACCTTCATGTCTTTCTTGATGTCCTCGAGCCCGTTTGGGGCTCATCTGCGGTGTGAATATCTGCCAGACACGTTTCGTATCCGCCAATATCCAGAGAGCCGGCAGACCAGAGCATCAGTGCTTGCACATGAACCACTGCAGGGCCCCTTTTGCGCTTGTTAGACAAAGCCACTGATACTGGCGGCGGTGAGTTTATGTAGCCTATGACATTAACCCATTGGCCTACCGAGGTCTGCTCTGCCTTGAGCTTCTCGAGCAGCAGGCGCACGTCAACCAATGCTTGGGTCTCGGTCGACTTAGGGAACCGGTGCTGCAGAGTAAGTTGGCCTGGGCCAGCAGCATAAGATGTGACACTGTAATCTTTGTTAGATGATATGGCCTTGAACCAACACTGAAGCCTCCGAAATAGAGGAAAAGTTCAATCGCAACCACATTACCCCCCAAGAGGGGGCGGTTGGAGCGTCAGTGAGCAGGCTGAATGAGAGAAATAGGTAGTGAGGTTGTAAAGTTGGAAGAGCTCTCCAGCGAACATACCATCCTAGAAAGCGCACTTTGGTGCCGAATTCCTGAGACGGGAGGGAGGACAGTAGCGTGAGCTTGGATGGCAAAGGAGTGCTGGACATCTCAATGTTCAGCAACAGATGGCAGGCTTCCGGAAGGCTGCAGCTGGAGTCGCGAGTCCATTTCAGGAGTTGATATTTACAAGACGGTTGAAAAAAAGGGATACTCTGATTGCGAGCAAGTAGCAATGCGTGTCGAGCAAGGTCGAGCAAGGGGTTGATGACGAATCCTGTCGCATTGAAACCTGGGATCCTCAATCCCAATATCGGTAGATATTCTGGATGGACTCACATCCCACAGGCAGCAGGAAGAAGCAGAGGCAGCGACCGATCGGGCAGCCATGACTAAGCGAACCGCGGCTAAATGCCGGACGGCTGCGGCTGTCTTGGGCTGCTTGTTGACTAGCGCGGGCCATCACAAGGCCAAGCACTGACGAATTGTGCTTGCATCATACCTCGTGCTTTCTTTAGGCTTCTACCCAACACCCTGGTATCTCGACTGCCTTCGCCAAACGATCGACACTGACGACGACTTCTCTTGCGCCGACCTCCTCACAGCGTCTACTGGGCGACATTCCGCGTGTATAAGGCTCAGGCTGCGACAAACCCCGGGCTGCTTTCCCCGACCCCGCTATCTACGGACGAGTCCCAGCGTCCAGACCTAGATCATCTGCCACCTCCGTTCCGCCCCAACGCCCTCGATAAGCGACCACGACGCTTAACTTCCCTAGCCGCATCTCCTTTCGAATCCTCTCCCCTCTCACCTACCGATACATCAACAAAGCAACATGTCTGGCTGGGGCCTGGGCTGGTTTGGCGGGGCCTCTGCTCAGAAGCAGAAGAACAACCCCAAGAATGCCATCCTCGGGCTGCGGTCGCAGCTCGACATGCTGCAAAAGCGCGAGAAGCACCTGCAGAACCAGATGGATGAGCAAGATGGCCTGGCCCGGAAATATGTCTCCACAAACAACAAGACTGGTGAGGGCAACCACTCCCTGGTCGAACGGGGTGCCTTGGTTGCACGTGCTAACCTTGCCCCTCCGCATGACAGCCGCAAAGACGGCACTGAAACGCAAGAAGCAGCACGAGCACAGCCTCGAGCAGACTGTAGCGCAGATCGGAACGTTAGAGCAACAAATAAATGCCATCGAGTCCGCCAACATCAACAAGGAAACGTTGTTGGCGATGGAGAAGGCCAGCGAAGCCATGAAGCAAATACACGGCAAGCTCACGCCCGAGAAGGTGGACGAGACAATGTATGCATCGTGCCCTCTTCCAAGCTCACCGTTTGCCACTGCTTTTGATGCACCCATACGTTTGGCGAACATCACTAACCATTATTTCCACGCAGGGACAAGCTACGGGACCAAAATGCGCTCAGCGAAGAGATCGTCAACGCCATTACGAGCAACCAAATCGGAGAACCCATCGACGACGACGAGCTGGAGGCGGAGCTCGACGAGTTACAGCAGGAAGCGGTGGACGAGCAGCTGCTCAAGACCGGGACAGTGCCAGTGTCCGATCAGATCCAGCGAGTCCCCGCCGCACCTCAAGATAGTAAGTTCTGCCCTTCGGGAAGTAAGGACCCTGCATTTGCTGACGA
This sequence comes from Diaporthe ampelina, assembly GCA_023522825.1. Taxonomy (NCBI): domain Eukaryota; kingdom Fungi; phylum Ascomycota; class Sordariomycetes; order Diaporthales; family Diaporthaceae; genus Diaporthe; species Diaporthe ampelina. The sequence goes on along the minus strand of JAMFTM010000011.1, from coordinate 714,082 downwards.
GATGGAACAGTCAAGGGCAAGACACCGGTTGCAGTGGAGGACGACGAGGAGGAGGAGCTGCGGAAGCTGCAGGCCGAGATGGCCATGTAAGAGGCCTCGGATGGCTGCGGGGGCAGATACGGTGTCAGGAGCATATAACGAGGGCATGTCCAGAGACAGTTTAGCCTGGTGACAGAAGTAGACAAGGAGATTGTCCAAAGCAGACGGGCATGGAGAACTGCTTCAGGAAATCCTTCCGCGACCGGCGTTGGCGTACAGGAGGCTGCATTCGTGATTGCGAGGGTATCAGGGGACAGCAGGGAGGCAGCCAGCTATACAATTTCCGAACCACATTGAACGGTCCGTCGTACTGCCTGCTTATTCATGCTTGACAGCCCGACTTACAAGATTCCATATGGACGGCTGCATGAGATACTATATTCATGGCGCACAGGTCATAACATATCTGTTCAGCCCAAAAGCTGCATAGCCAGGAAGACAGCCTGGAGGACCCGTCATCGTAGGCTGAAATGCCGAACGTGTTAGCAGAGAGCACTATAGAGTCACTGCCGAATCTAAGCAGACGTTGTATAACCTCGCCTCTACTACTGCCAGGGATCCAAGTTGGGCAGCACCCAAGTCTAGTCTCAGTATCTTACTGGTCCTTATTGGTTCGAATTCCACGTTGGCATGCGAGGCTGTCAGCCGGCAAAGAGCATTTGGTTGCTCAGCCTGACCTGCCAGTCAGGCGGGCCCTTCTGTTGGGGAGTGGAGATACTGCATCCAGACTGTGGGCCTGGTTCATCATGCTGCGTCAACAGTCGGTCTCGCAGCCGGCAGTGGGTGTCATGTTTGCTTGGCTAAGCTGTGGCTACACATTATGTATCATCAGGACACAGACCAATTCGTGTTTTGTGGCAATAGATGTTAAACGAGTAAGGACATCAAGAAGTCAACAGGGCAAGCAGCGGCAGGCTCAAGTATAAAACAGTTCGTACGGGAACATCAACTAGGCCAAAGACCCACTGCATGAAGCAGGCGTGGGACGTTATCTTTCATAGGGCATCGAGCTTCGCGTGCTTGGTGTTGGGTGTGGAATGAAATGAAGAAGACGACTCGTGATCAATGCGAACTGTGGGATATGGTGAAGATGGACAGGGAAGACGCGTTTTGGCGGGCTGCCAGGTGAGCAGTCCACGGCAAAAACTGGCGGGACTAGATCGAGGAGTATCAGTACCTGGATCCGCTGTCATGGCTGGCCGGGAATTGAAGTAGCGCCTACCTTGGAGCTGACCCGATCGAATTCAGCAGGAACAAACGGCGTAGCTCTGTACCTTCTGATCTGTGGTCACGCCCGTTCAACAGCCAGACCACAGTACAAGGGACGACTACTAAATTCAACACGGGTGTTCGTGCACAAGATCAGCACTGGTGACGCGATGCAACCTCGACACATTTCATCTGAAGTTGGATCTCAGTCATCATCTAGCACTTTGGAGCGGTTCTTCAGGTCGACCTCGGCGTACCATCCGTGATTGCAACATACTGCCAGACTGCGACCCTCGGTCAGGCCGTCAGACGATGAGAGCCCTCTCGTCCGATGTGTTGCAAACCCATGGGTACCTTACAAATCTCCCGGAGACCCGCGACCTCGGGAACCAAAATCTGAAGGATGATCCATCAACAAGACGACCAGGAAGCCAGGGCGGTACCACGCCCACAGTCCGGTGCGCATGAAGGACATCTTGAGAGCAACTTTCCGAGGCGTGCTTAAGGCTCCAGATATCGCCGGGCATGCGCACAGTAGATTCATGCTCCCAACCCACACGGTAACCGATTCACGGCGCGCCTCACCTTTCCTTTCGTGCATGGCTGCCGCACCAGCCGCTCACCCGCTGCAGTCATCACTCAGGCCTGCAGCTTCGGGTTGCTCAGGTTTTGGCGCCCACCTGTCGTCGGGCCTGTCAGGTCCTTCACGGCAACGTACAGGATATGCGCACTTTAGTACGGATCTGCAAGCGACTACCCAGCTAGCGAGCCACGTAGCACGCAGGAAAAGTCGAACATCTGCAAACCGACGTGCCACTTGCAGCGCGGCCGGGTCTTTTGATTGGACGACCGCAACACCCACTGACACTTCCTGGTAACCCTGTGCCGTCTTTTGATGCCTGTCACAACATGGCTCTCCCGTGCAAGCCGTGGTTTGGGCTTCCTGGCCTTCCCCGTCCGCCGTCCTGACGACTCTCAAACCATTGCTGGGCGAGCAGCACAGACCCCGGCAAGTTCAGGAACCTTCCTCGGGCCCCAAGCCGTCAAAGGACGAGGCAGCCATGAGATGCCAGAAGGGCGGTGGCATGCCACGTTCCGCCTACAAGGAGCATAGCTCGACTTCTTTTTCTGCGCTACTCAGTACCTGAGTGCGGGTAGACGACATGCATGCGCGGCGTGGAGGGGCAGAGATGCCATCCTGCCATCCTACCATCCCACGTCCACCGGCGCCCGGCGGCTGCTTGTACAGAAGACTGCAAGTGGTCTGCAGACGGCAACAACATTGTACTTGCCGTAACATGCCGCCGCCTCGAAATCGGAGTTGCAGATTCAGAGTACATGCCACGACCCGTTCCATGCATGAGTCTGATTTTGGGGGCATGTTGGGCCGCCAGGCGCCCCCCATCCCCGGATCTATGGCGTCGTTGCACAGGGCGGTTTCCCTCGTGGTAATCTCGTGCTATGCTTGCTATAGTACAGACCTCTTTTGTTTCCGCACTTTGATTCGCACTGCTTGTCTGCCTCGGTTCTGGTTGATGAGTCTTGACGTGGCGCCAGTGCCAGTCACGACACGACCGCGCACCGGCCAATCGATTCCCGGCAGAATGCCTGTCGTGGGCGTCCCAAACTTTCCCCATTTTGAATCATTTCGTTGGCATTGACAGGCCCTTGGAAGTTTTTCTTAAAAGTGGAAACTGTGGGCTTTCACACCGCGGGGCATCGCGATTGCACCAGATGGACCCTCTTCCCTTCGCGCCTATTTTTCAACAAACGTCCTATTGCCGGGGACACCCCATCCACGTCCCACCGACACATTGTGCTCTCAAATTTTCAAAACAACCACTCTCCTGTTGCCCTTCGGTGACCTTGCAAGCATCTCCCTCCTGGGCTCACCGTATTAAAAGTCGTTTGATCCGGTACATGTCCCGTCACGCCTAGAGGTCCTGCATATACCTCTGGTGCCCGCATATCAAGTCAAGTTGTGCAGCTTGCAAAACTTTCTTTCCCTTTAGTGCATACACCGTCTACCAGTCGTAAAGCGTCTGCAGCATTGCTTCTTTTGCCATATACCCAAAGATCAGTTCAGGTTCGCCGTCTGATCCCCCTCGCCTGCGTGCCACGACAGCACACCCTCGTGACAGCACACCACCCAATCGACTCATCCGTCACCTAAGCTGCTGCCCCACCAGACGCAAGAACCCCTTCGGGCACTGACTGTCCTGACCTGACCTGCATCTGCATCTGCACCTATCTGCAAGACCAGGAAGATCAATTTCGTTGCGTCACCTTTATGGCGAACGACATTAAAACCCAGGACCTGTCTTCTCTTGACACCTCCTCCGACCACCAGGCCACCCAGCCCGCGGTCAAACCAGTATGAGTTTCCCAAATAACAGCATCGAATATTGTCCCGTCCGGACAAACGTCGACTACTCCCAGATCCAGTTCACGGATTATTCAAGTCACGAAGTGCAGGTAGCTGACTACTCCAAGGTTGAGTACTTTCAACCCTCAGACTCCGACGAGGAGCAGAGTGATGAAGCTGCCAATGGTGCCAATGGCCAAAGTAAGATATCTTGTTTGAGTTCCTTTTAACCCTCAATATAATTCATGTACTCACGCCAGCTTAGATGGACACTCTGCTGAGGCCGGTAATGTAAATGGTGGAGACGATCTCGCCTCTCCCACATCACCTGCCGAGGGCACAACGCCCATCAGCAGTAAGACGGCCAAAAACAAGGCCAAGAAGGCCAAGCAGAAGGCCAAGGAGAAGGCGAAGAAAGCTGCTGCTCTCTCTGGGGAGTCGACGCCAGTGGAGCCCCCAATGACGCCCATATCGCCCACGTCACCCTTCGGCCAGCTCGGTGAGGCTGATCAGGCTGCTACTCCGAAGAGCAAGAACAAGAAGAAGAAGAAGAAGTCCAAGTCTAAGAACGACTTGAACTCTCCTCCTACTTCCCCACCAAACGAGCTCGCTTCGCCGGAAGAGAGCAGCGTTCAACAGCCGCAGCCCAGCGCCGAGGAGCCGCAAATCAGCACCCAGGAGAAGGAGATCGCCCCAGAGCCAGTTCAGGAACCTACACCTGCCCCTGAGCCTGTATCAGAACCAGTTCAGGAGGCCGCACCCGCTCCTGAGCCCGTCAATGGCACCGCCGAGGAGGCTCCCGCCGCTCCCGTCGAGGCCGCCAAGGCCGAAGAGCCGGAGACTGCCGAGCAAGACGACACAAAAGCGCCGGAAGCGTCTTCTGAGCCTACTGCGGAAGGCACCGCCCCCAGCGCCCCTGAGGCGGTTGCCGAAGAAGTCCAGACAAATGCAGATGTCTCTGCCCCGGTAGAAAGCAGCAATGACGTCGCCGCCGCTGCCGAAGAGAAGCAAGAGGCAGCACCGGAGCCGGAGGCAGCTGCGGCCCCTGTCGAGACGAAGGAGGACCCTGTGGAGGCGAAGGAGAGCACAATTGAGGCTCCCGAGACGAAAGACGAGGAGACGCCCGCCCCTGCGCCTGCTTCTGCAGAGGCCAGCGAAGCGCCCAAGGAGCTTGAGTTGGCCAAGGAGGTCGAGGAGGCTCCTAAAGAGGTTGAAGCCGCCAAGGAGGTCGAGGAGGCTCCTAAAGAGGTTGAAGCCGCCAAAGAGGTCGAGGAGGCTCCTAAGGAGGTTGAAGCCGCCAAAGAGGTCGAAGAGACTCCCAAGGAGGCCGAGGCACCCAAAGAGGTTGACGCCTCTAAGGAGGTTGAGGCTGAGGCTCCTAAAGAGGTCGAGGCCTCCGAGACCAAAGAAGATGCCATTCCCTCGAACGACACACCTAGCCAGCCAATCGAGGCGAGCCAAGATGTGGGCGCTCAAGACGAGGCTGTCCCTGCAGCTGTCGAAACAAGTGAGCCAGCCAAGGATTCCGAAATCGTTCATACCCAAGAGCCAAGTGGAACCTCCGCCGACGAGACCGCAGATTCACAAGCGGCTGCGAAGGACATTTCAGCCACGGAAGAGGCACCTGCTCCGGTGGAGGACGAAAAGGTAGCGGATGTCCCCGCCTCAAATCCTACAGAGACCCAAGAGCCGTCCGTGTCCGAGCAGGACGTCTCCAGTAAAGAGATCGAGCAGGCCGTCGCTCCCACACCCGAGGTCACAGAGCAGCCTGCGCACACCGAAAGTGAGCAAGCGGCGTCACTCAACTCTGGAGAGACTGCATCGGCCCCAGTGGTGGAAACCCCATCTGCAGCGCCCACCGAGCAGCCAGAGCCAGTTGACAGCAAGCCAGAAGCCGTCGAAGCCACTCCAGTAGCTATCGAGGAGCCCTCAGAGTCCTCAGCGCCTAAGGAGGAAGCTGCATCAACGGAACAGGCACCTGTGCCCGAGTTGGCAGGTCTCGAGTCAAAGGAGTTTTCCCAGGACAAGGCCGCTGAGCCAGCTGAGCCAGAGGCGCCGACACGCGACCAGAAGGATGACAGCCCGCCAGCTGAGGTCGAGGAGGCCTCGTCTCCGGCACCCGCAGAGACTCAAGCTGCCGTTGAGGAGCCAAAGGAAGACAGTAGCGCACCAGAAGCCGAGGCAGTTCCCGAGAAGACTGTCGAGAGCCCAGCACCTGTCTCCGCAGACGCTCAGCAGAGCGTCGAAGAGCCAAGTGCACCAGCAGAAAGCGTTCCCCAGGAGAGCCAAGCTACCGAGAGCGCCCCAGCAAGCAGTGACGCCCCCGTAGCCTCTGAAACGACCAAGGATATCCTTCCGGAAAGCGCCCCCGCCGCCGTCGAGCCTACTGCTGAAGTGCAGGCTCCTGAGCAGTCTAGCGAGCCAGTGGCCTCTTCCGAGAGCGCACCCGTTGAGGAAAAGCCGGTGGTCGAGGAGAAGTCTGCGGCTACAGAGGCTCCCGCGGTCGAGGCAGAGCCCGAGGTCGAAGCCAAGCCTGCGGCGGAAGAGCAGCCTACGGTTGAAGCTGCCGAGGAAAAGCCTGCTGTTGAAACTACGCCTGTGGTCGACGAAAAGCCTGCCGTGGAGGCTGTCGAAGAGAAACCCTCTGTCGCGGAGGAGCCTGCTGCTAAGGAGCCTGCTGTTCAGGAGAAGCCCGCCGCAGACGAGGAGCCTACGACTGAGGAGACTCCCGTCGAAGACAAGCCTGCTGCTGAGGAAAAGCCTGTTGAAGATGCACCCACAGTCGAGGAGACGCCTGCCGCTGAGGCAGTCGTCGACAAGCCTGCTGAAGAGGAACAGCCTGCGGCCGACGAGAAGCCTACGGCTGAGGAAATCTCTGTTGTCGAAGACAAGCCCGCTGTCGAGGATGCGCCTGCAGTAGAGGAGAAGCCCGCTGTAGAGGCGGCTTCGGACTCAAAGCCAGCGATCGAGGCCGAGCCTACCGCTGTCGAAGAAGCGCCCCAAGTTGAAGAGGCTAAGGACGTTGAAGTGGCACCAATCAGCATCGAGGAGGCACCTGTCAGCGAATCAAAGGAGACACAGCCAGCGCAAGAAGCAGCTGAAGACGAGTCCGCGCCCGTTGCAACAGATGCAAGCGTGCCCGAGCCTGAAGTTCAAGCCGAAAAGGCTGCGGACCTGCCGGCTCAGAATGATGAGGCAGTCCTCGAAAAGGCTGTAGAATCGAGCCCGGTCGCTGTCCAAGATGCCCCAGAAGCCGTCGCTGAGGCGCCTGTGCCTCAAAGTGAGGTTCCGGAAGACTCGACCAAGCAGTCGCTGCCCGAGAGCACATCCGAGGAGAGCCCTGTGGTTGAGAGCTCCACGGCCGTCACCGAGACACCTCAACAGCCTGAAGTGTCTGAAGCTCCAGTCGATGTCAAGGACGAGGCGAAGATCGAGCCTGAACCTCAGACTGCTGTCGAGAACGAGGTCAAGGAGGAGCCCAAGGAAGAGAGCAAGGAAGAGAGCAAGGAAGAGAGCAAGGAAGAGAGCAAGGAAGAGAGCAAGGAAGAGAGCAAGGAAGAGAGCAAGGAAGAGAGCAAGGAAGAGAGCAAGGAAGAGAGCAAGGAAGAGAGCAAGGAAGAGAGCAAGGAAGAGAGCAAGATCGAGCCTACGCCTGCGGACGACAAGCTCGAAGTGGCTGAAAATGAGCCAGAGCAAGGAAATGATGAGGCGACCAAGGTTGAGGAAAAGACAGCCGCGCCAGAGCAGGCTGACGCTGAGGTGAGTTGCTTTCTGCTTTCGTTGCTGTCCGCGGAAGTATCTGCACACCGTCTTCTAGACATGTCATCCTGCCCTGAGCGTTGGAATTTTTGCTAATCATCCTTTCATAAGGCCCCCGCTGTGGTATCTGAGTCGCAGCCCGACCAGGAAGCAACGGGCGCTGCAGAGCCAGAAGCTCAGCATCTGGAGCCAGAAGTCGAGAAGCCGGCAGAGACACAGGCGCCGGTCGTGGCTTTGGAGGACGGAGCGGACAAAGGTGAGGTCCCCCCGACTGTGATTGACGATGTCCATGATGTGAAGAACCATGTTGCTTCAAATCTTGACGACGAAAACCTGCCTGCCGTGGAGGAAACCAAAAGTCGCGATGTTCCGGCTGCGACTACGGATATTCAGTCCCAGGCCGAAGAGATCGGTGCTGGACTTGACGCGGAAAATGTTCCAGTTACGACTGTGGACGACACATCGAATGATAATGACTTAATGACGTCAAAAGACACTACAAACACGATACCCAACCAGACGAGCAACGAAACTCCTGTCGTCGATGCTTCAGGTCCCGACGAGGAACAACCAGTACCGTCGACAGTCGGTGGACATGGCCTTGACACTGCACAAGAGACAGCCGAAGAGGAGGCTCCAAAGGACGCCGCCCCTGTCTCTGCAGACTCCAGCGACATCCCAGCTATTGCAGCTGGTGCCGCGGCAGCTGGATCACTTTTGGTCGCCGCGTCGGTGGCGGAAACCAGCAATTCTAGCCAGAATGACATCCAGAGCTCCCAGGACAACGTAGTCCGGGACATTTCTGAGGGTATCCCCAGCGAGCCTTCAGCTCATGATCTTCCCCCACATTCTTCCTCCCCCACCCCCGATGCTGCTACGACTGTTGAATCCTCCAAGTCTCCATCTGCCGGATCACAGTACGGCACTGTCACATCAGATCAACAAGAACCGCAAGCCGTTCAAAGCAATGAATTGCGCGAGCGTTCTACTGCCAGCGGTGCCGAGTCTTCAGCCAAGTCTTCTAAGCAGGACGTCGTGGTAAAGGATGAGGTTGTGGCCAAGCCAAGCGCGGCATCTACAACACCAGGCAAGCTTACTATCCTTGCGTCCATGGTCGTCGGTGCGTACGCGGTCTTCAAGCTTGCTAATGGTGCTTGGGGCTCAAGGTATCCTTGAGTCGCCTGATGAGCCAGAGCCCGTGAGTGCAGACGACAATGACCCGGTCGTCGTGCAGGAGGGCGTACTTTTGGGGTCGGGGGTAGGGGATGAAGATCGGGGAGATCGTGATAGTGAAGCCGTCATGGGAGATGCTGACGAAAAGGAGACCGCCACTCAATCTGGGCATGAGCATGTTGCCGAGCCGGTGCCTGAAGACTCAGATGAGTCTGACGAGCCACTGGGTTCATCGATCGTCCCAGAACCAGTCGAAGAGAGCCAACCCATTCTCTCAAGTGAACAGCAATCAGAACCGAGCACCGAAACCAAGCAAGCAGCACAAGAACTTGACCCTTCTGGTCTTGAGGAAGCACTGGAGCAACCCACAGGACCGCAATCCATACCACAAGCTGAAGATGCCACGCTTGAAGAGCCCACCGCAGACCAAGTCGAGAAGAGTCCAACAGATGACATATCGCTTCAACAACCAGTTTCAGAGAAAGTTGGGCCAGACGAAATGGAGCAAGACCGTTCATTTAGCCCTGATGCTGTCGACGACTCCCAGACCGCAACCAGTGTGGAACAACCACCTACCTCGACTGAGAGCCATGCCACTGACTCCCTCGTCCCAAAATCTCCCGTTGAACAAGTCGGAGAGGAGCCTCAGCAGGTCAACGAGCCCGTCGCCGACTCCTCGAATGTGGAACAGCCCAGCGTTGAAGACCCCAGCACTGAAGACGAACAGCCCACCATTGAAGAACCTATGATCAAGGAGCCCAGCGCTGAGGAAATCAGCGTTGAGCAGCTCAGGGAACCCAGTATGGGAGAACTCGCAGTTCAAGAGCCTGGTACTCAAGAGCCCATCACTAAGCAACCCGGCGTTGGAGATCCCAGCACTGAACAGCCTGCTGCTGAAGAGCCGAGCCTGGAAGAACCCAGCAATGAGTCCAGCGTTGAGCAACCTAGCATTCAAGAAACCGACGTGGAGCAGCAAGAGGCTGATGGCCAGACACTTCCTTCTGCCACAGTCAACGAGCCTCCTACAGCACTCGCAATAGACTCTCGGTCATCGGAAAACGAGTCGCCTAGACAGCAAGAGAAACTGGACAATAGTGTTCATGAAGAAGTGGCACAAGAATTAGAACTGAACAAAATAGATGGCGCGTCACCTTCTATCGAAGAGTCAGTTTTGGACAGGTCTCGCAGCTCAGAAGATCTCAAGGAAGAGGATAATGGGCCCAGCTCTGAGCAATCAGAAAGTGCTGAACACTTGCAAGCCATAGATAGTGCGACTGAAGAGCAGGCCAATAACTCAGAAATTGCCCAGCGTGGACTCGATCTCCAACAAGACGGACAAGAGAATACGGTATCTCAGACCGAGCTACCTAAACTGAGCCCCGTCGTCGAGTCAGCTCAGTCTTCCAGCGATTCTGCCAACCCTTCATCTGATCTACCAGTCGCTCAAATCGAAGAGCAACCAGCTCCCCTATCGTCTGCAGCCTCAAATTTCGATCCAAGCAACGATGCTGAGCCTACCACAGACTCGCCTGTGGCTGAGTCTAGAGAGGCTGGCGATGCGCAGGATGGTCCCAACCAAGTCGAGAGCGCCCAAGCCGTTGACGAGACGTCCGGGAACCAAACAATAGACATTCCGGACGATGTGGGCCCTGAATCGCTCGGGTCTTCAATGGTGGAGGAATGGTCGCGAATTGAGCAAGACGCACCCGGACCCTCACTAGAGTCCTCGGACGTCTTGCCTGCAGATGAGCAACCCTCCGCCGTGACAGATTCGGTAGACGGTGGCGACACTCCAGTTCAGGCCAACTTCGACCAAGCGGGTCAAGGAGTCGATGATAATGCCGAACTCGTCGTTGTTCCATCCCAAGCCAGTGAGGAGGAGTCGATTGAACATACTTTGGAACATGCGCAGTCTACTGGGGACTCTTCAGAGCCACAAATTGAGGCCGCTGTGCACGACGAGGTCGTTACGGATCAGATCGTGACGGATGACCAAGTCGGAGAAACTGCGGAGGAAACGAGTTCAACAGACACTTCTGCTGAAGCTCTCGAGGGCCAGGCATCGGCAACTGGTCATGATCAAGACCGGACTGAGGATACAGAAGACAACCAAGAGGCTTCGAGCGACGCGGACCGGGCTCTACCCAAGACTGACGATTTGGATGGCAACAATCCACCTCAGGGTGACGTCGAAACGTCGTCGATACACGACGGGAAGCCTGTTGATCCCAGCGAAGAGCAAGGCCAAGACACCTCTGGGCAGAGCGATGAGGACACTAAACCAGACACTTCTTCCGAAGCGGCAGTGGATCAGCCTGAAGGTGATTCCGAGGCCGTGACCAAACACGATGTGTCCATCTCAAGCGATGACCCAAGCTCTGGACAGACCACACCCAGACTTCCACTTGCAACCGGCGCCGAGGCGCCCTCCTCTGATGTGGAAGGGCAAGAGGCACTCGAAGTACCAGCAGGCCAGGCCGAGGATCACCCTGAACTTGCGAAGACGCCAGACTCTGTCATCGTTCAAGATGAACCACAGCAAGATGATACTGAAACAGCCGGACAAGACGCTACTGAATCAGCAACTGGTGCTCCCGATGATGAGCCATCTCAGGCTCAAGCTGGTCCAGGTGACACTGTCGCCGCAGAGCCTGTCGCCGCAGAGCCTGTCGCAGAAGAGCCTACCACAGAGGAGCCTGCCACAGAAGAGGTTACCGCTGAAGAGGTCGTCGCTGAAGAGGCTGTCATTGAAGAGGCTGTCATTGAAGAGGCTACTACTGCAGAGGCCATCGCTGAAGAGGCCATCGCTGAAGAGCCTGTTGCTACAGGGCCTGTCGCACTAGAGCCTGCCGCAGAGGAGCCTGCCACAGAAGAGGCTGCTGCTGAAGGGGCCATTGCTGAAGAGGCCATTGCTGAAGAGGCTGCTGTTGAGGCTCCTGCTGAGGAGCCTCCTGCTGAGGAGCCTACTGCTGAGGAGCCTACTGCTGAGGAGTCTACCGTTGCAGAGGTGGATTCAGCTTGTGAGGTACCTTCGCCTGAAACCGTACCCAAGGGAATCGAGCAGCAAGACCAGGTGCCACAAGAGTCTAGCATAGAACCAGTTGTCACTGAGATCAAGCCGGCAGAGTCGCTTCCAGATGTGCCCGCTGAGGAAGCATCGGCTGGCGATCAAATCGAAACCGCTGAGGTCGCCGCTGCTGCCGTTGTTGCGGCTGCTGCCGCTGGAGTCGTTGCTCATGAACTCGCGTCTGACAAAGATGACATCGAGGACGACCCAGTAGTCGTATCTGCGTCCACAGACGACATTCAACGGCCTAAAACAGCTGACAAAGCTACTGGTACATTGGAAGAATCAGCAACAGGTCAGGATGATCTCGAAGTGCGCTCAATCTCATCAGCACCTGACAGCCCAGAGGAAGTCTCGTCACAGCAGCCTCTAGCCGAATCATTCACCATGGTCGATCCGCCATCGGGAAGTGACCAGGCCCAGGCTGCTTCAGATATGGGCGAGAAACCAGTGTTCCTGAAGCGCGTTGATTCCTCGACCCAGACCGATGAGCTTTGGCGGCCGAAAACTCCTCTTCCCAGGGTCAGCACTCCCGGCATAGTCTTGCCAGACCCTAATGACGAGGAATCCTCGAAGAGGAGTCGAGCAAGAAGCGCCAGGAGAATGAGCAGACAGAGTGTTCAGCAGGCGGAAGAGGTCGTCGCTGCTGCAGTCATTATTCGTGCCGCGGCAGACACGCTTGGCGAAACCAGCGATCGGATGGCAGGTCACGTCAAGGATTTGAAGCAACATGGAGAAACAACCGCTCCTTCGAAATTGCAGGTTGACGGGAGGGGTACGAGGGTTGCGGATAATAGCATTCCTTATGATTTCATCGCTAACCCAACTACAGGCAAGGAGTCTCCAAAGGCTGATGACAAGCTTCCTAAATCCCCACGTTCGAGAGAACACCGGGCCAGTCACTCGTCGCGGTCCAGCCGCCCAAGCACGCGTGAAGATGGTACCACGAGGTCCTCACACCATCGCCACTCTACTCACAAGCATCGGGCGGACGGCGAGCGGGATTCTGACCAGGTGCCTCGCACGCCACCCAGGCACCACGACACCGGCGACAGCGCACATGGCAGCCACAGCTCTCGCTCCAGGCGCGAACGTACACCTCAAGAACAAGCCGAGCACGACAGGCGAAAGGAGGAGCGCCGGCTCGCGCGAGAGAAGGAGAGGGCGAACGCTGACTCACCAGCCGCCGAGTCCAAGGGCAAGGAGAAGGAGGTCGAAGCACCGCCGTCAGCCGATCGCTCTCACCGGAGCTCTCGACGCCACAGCTCTACCCGCCACAGCATGGCATCGCCTTCCAACACACCGCTCGGACTGAGGCTTCTACCGCTGCGCCAAGCAAGAAGTTCTTTGACATGAAGAACGGCCGGAGTGAGATGGGTTCCAGCTTCGGCGGCCCCCTCACGGCGTCGGCTCACGGCGGATACCGCTTCTACTTCTACCAAGGACAAGGACACCATCTCGTCCTCCCGCCGCTCCAAGGATGTCACCCGCCCGCCACCGGTCGAGCTCAAGCGCTCCAGCACCACGCGATCCAGCAAGGCCGTCCGGCGCTCGCTCGACCAATCCAACGCGAAGCTGCAGAAGGCCGGGAGCAGGAGTCTACGAAGGCTGCCAAGGAGAGCCAGCCACGCCGCGACGAGAGCAGCTCTCCAGCTCCCGTGAAGGGAAGAAGACGAAGGACGATGACAAGCATCGCAAATCGAGGCTGGAGAAGCGCGAGAAGGAGGACAAGGACGAGAAGAAGAAGAGCTCTGGTGGTCTGAAGGGCATGTTCAAGAGGCTCTTCTCGAGCTAAACGGGGCGATCCGCTTCCAGTGGGGGAATGTGAGCTGGTTTTGAGTGTCTTCGGAGGATTTAAATGTGTTCGTTCGCTTCTCAGGGTGTCTTCTAATTGTTGGTCTCCCATAACGGCGGACTATCTCGATTGGATGGCAAGCAGATTTTGGTGGATAGTGTACGATTTTGATGAAAGGATCACTGCCCTCAGGCAGTTGGACAGATTGAAAGAAAAGGGGGGCTGCAAAAGCTGACTTTTCGGAGTCTAGAAGGAACTGAAGTGGCGTCAAGCTACTGAGGACTGTATCGAATTTCACATCTCACTTCACTTCAACTCTCATTGCACGTTGCACGTCCTGATGGGTTGTCTTCCGCCAGAACTTTTAATTATGCGCAGCCTGTACTTATCCTACAGTAGCCCGACATCAACCAGAGATACCCAGTGATCCTCTAACCCTAACATGCCGCCCTACCCTGTAGACTGTCAACATCATCTACACAACGTCCAGTACACAACCTCCAGGACTAGAACATACTTGCAAACTCAAAACTTCTTATTATGGATTAGTATTGAATACAATCTCTCCAAAGTGCCCTGCCCGGTGCCCTGCCCATATCCAGTCCAGCCCCTGATTCGGCCCACCTAAATCAGCCACCCGCCACAACTACCCTTCCTCGTCGTCCTCGCTACAACGCCCCTAAAGAAGGAGAATCATCAGATAGTTGAATTTTGGTAGCCCGGGGGCTTCTTTAGGGGCGTTGTAGCGAGGACGACGAGGAAGGGTAGTTGTGGCGGGTGGCTGATTTAGGTGGGCCGAATCAGGGGCTGGGCTGGATATGGGCAGGGCACCTCATGACTGCGTAACTGGTACTAAGAGGGCGTTCTGTGATTTATGGTTTACTCCTCGTTTATTACCACAAGATAGCTTCAAAATTCTAACTACAGCATATCAATTACCTGCGATTCTTAAGTGCCACAAAGATTCAAGACAAGCTCAAAACTGGGAGCTGTTGTCAGCTCAACGAGAAGCTTCAAAATATGAGCCCGAGGGACACCCGTTCTGAGAAACAAATGACACTACATTATGTGAAACTATTTAATTCCCACCTTCGAACAGTCATTCAGAGTCGAGGCGGTTCTAAAGTTAGGAAACATAAGACACTTTCGAATTATGCGTCATGGCTCCCCATTTTGCAGCCATGATGGGAGCCAGTCAGTGTCAGACAAATGTTCTCCATGGACCCCTTTAATTATGATGGTTGATTTTCCTCGGTCTTCTCGAGACCAGCCCTGAATTTGCTTGAAGGCGTTCAAAGGTTCCCCCGCGAACCTCCCCTTAGACCAACTCGAATTCTTCTCACGAGCAGCACTACCGAAGTCCGGTCTGGGCGGATTGATGGTTGAAATATCTGCGACTCCCGTATCCGTCGTCAGCACAGGGTCCTTTGCTGACACTCCAGTCGTTAGACACACTCCAACCGCCCGAGTGCTCCAGTCGCCGGAAATGCTTCAGTCGCTGTCCACGCCCCAATCACAGGCCCGGGGCGTGAGTTCATCATTTGTGATCCGTCGAGGAAGAGGGGCCGCTAGTAACTGGCCGTGATGGCCAGGATGGCCAGGTTGTGCCAGTGTGCGAATATAGTTTCGGAAGGAACCTGTAGGGGGAAAGCCTGGAGGACGTTTTGTGTTGCTGACCACAAAGACAGCTATTAAGAATAAAATTGTGGTTTTCGGACCTGGCGGCGGTGGTAGTCTCATGTTGGAAGAGCGAGAGACTGGTGATCTTAGGCGTAAAAGCTGCTTTCTTGGACCTGACGGTGGCGATGGTCTCATGGTGAAGAGCAGAAAATTGATGATGTTTAGGTTTGGGTGTGCGTATTGCTTCGGCTGTAGGTGGAATAGAAACGAAACCAATTAGGTTGGGGGAAAAGCTCGAGATGGGAAACAAAAATGAGCTTTGCGGATGTAATTTGTAGCGGCGAAACTTATATACTGTGAAATCAAATACTTGCAAAAAGCTGAAACGATCAATTTTGTTCAAGCGCCGGTCCAAAATACTAAGAGTCAGAGCTACCCTAAATGAAAGATACAGACTAGTTCTATAGTTTGTGAGAACTAGTTGTCCGTGGTCAACCTTAGCCTTGTCGAATGGTCACCTGGTGCATGAGGCTTTCTAACATGGGCTCCAGACAGGCGAATTCAAGTGTTCAAATCGCACCAGTGCTGCCTCCTCGGCTGGCTACTTGTAGAATTTAGGAGTGATTATACGTCTGCACCTTTGATTTCACCAGGTATAGTCTACCTTGTTAACCGGACTCTTGGCCACAAACCTGCACATTGCCACCGAGTGGACATGTAGAGAATTTGATTCGTATGCATTTGAGAGCCGATACTATGGGTTCATTGGGAAAACGAAATCAGTCGGTGACTACGGCGTCATATCACTGCCTTTCGAGATTTTGGATGTTCATGATGGCCCTTACTCAAAAATCCGCTGCGTACCTAGGTAGCCATGCTATCTTACCTCCACCCTACCAACCTCGTCTAGGACCACGTCCTATAGGACAATTTCATTTAAAGTATCCTCTTATGGGATAACCTCCTACAGGAAAACCTCCTCTAGGATAACCCCCTATAGGATAACCTCCTACAGGATAACCTCTTATAGGATAGCCTTCTATAAGATAACCTTCTATAAGATACCCTTCTATAAGATACCCTCCTATAGAATAACCTCCTATGGGATAACCTCCTATAAGACAATTTCCTATCCTCCTAAGGAATAGCTTCTCAAGGGATACTTTACTAGGGCATGGCCTCATGGCCTCTTCAGGGGGAGCTCTGGCTGGACAAACGACTTCCGACAAGTTACAGGTAGGCAAGACACAGCTGCTTCCGGTAAGAGACCTCATGACTTATCGAGCTGTGATGATACTACGGTAATAATGAATATAAAGATCTCTTAACTTTCTCAACCAGGGCAGATTTATGATGTAAATGCAATTCAAGGATTCGCCGAGACATCCTGAGCATGTTTTCGGTGAAAGCTCTACATTCATAGTACCCTGTCAACACCGCCGAACAATCAGCGCAAAATTACCTGGTGCATCATTCCATCGTTTTGCGCTCGTCTCCGATGTCTTGATGCAATAGTTGTCCAGATAGACCGTGCCTCCCGATGTCCTTGTCAGTCCAGGCATTTTCTTCCAAGGAACCCGGTCAAATGCCGTCATCCCAACACCAGTTGCACTTTCCAGCTCGCGTGCTGAATGAGGTAGTTCAACTTGATCCTTGTGCTACTCCACTTGAGTACTGGGGAAAGAGCAAGCCGTGATGTAAACAAATCAGCCATCCTGTCGCGATCACTCGCCCGACTGAAGACCTCGCTCCTCTTCAGAAGGTCTTCTTCTTTTTTATTCTTCACTTCTTCTCGTCTCCAGCCTCCATGCACCGCCCAGCGATCTTACGGTACATCCATTTCTTCGACTCTAGACCTCAAATTATCAGAATCAATATGCCCGCAATATCACCTTGGACGATCTGTCTGGGCCAGTCTCACCAGCCTATCATCTCTACTCAGGGCGCTTCCTTTGCCCAGGTAGGTTTGACCCCTGCTACCACAAGCACTGTTGTCCGCGCTGGAGGCAGTGCTTCGAGCCCCGTGACTTCATGGCTCAGCCGACCGACGGCTTGGCGATGAGCCTGGATTCAGGACAATGCCGAAGCAGCCGCGAAGAAAGCAGCAGACCCAGTTGGGCACCGGGTCATCGGGACCCGGAACCAGGGCCATATACGCCGCCAGTGCGGACCATGTTTCTGAGCAGAAGCTGCCAGCCCACTCGATCGAGGACTTTTTCAGCAAGCGTACTAAGACAGATCCCATCCAGAGCCCCAGTAAGTATTCGAGGTGAAATTGAGCAATTAGACGAAACGACGGGAACACGATGTGCTGACCGTCTCGTCGGAAGGTCCATTCCAGGTCGCGTTGCCCCGGTCGCCTCAGCAGCCGGTGCCCCCCTGTACCGTTTTACCTTGTAAGTCTTGGATATCTCGTCTTCTCGGATATTTCCTTTCAATATAGGAAGCCAACTGACCATCCCATCAGTGACCTTCGCATGCCACGCGCGTACAGGCATCAATACAGAAACAGAAACAGACATCCAAGCCAGCACAGAGACAGACATCGACAGAGCACAGAACAAACGTACGAATACAGACAAATTGTGGAAGGGGGAGACGATAGGGCGGGGGAATAGCGTTACAGAATAGAAGGCATTGACGGAAAAGGCGCAGGCCACGACCAGAAAGGCATGGAGAGGGGAGATGGAGGCAGAGATGAGCACCAGAAGAAACGTGAAGACAGGAGCAGTCTTCGTAGAAAATCTGACACACCTGAAATACACAGACGACGATATCCGCGTGGCAAAAATAGTGCTTGGCGAGCTCGTCAACGGCGTTCTTGTTTGTGATCCTTTCCTCCTGTGTCACAGGATCGTCCGCGTTACCAAGCCGGTTGAGTTCTCGCCTGAGGTTGACACACCTCCTGGAGCAGGCGGGAAGACAGCACTGAATCACGATCTTCGGGCTATAGATGCGCCTCTGCAAGTCTTCCGGATTGTTCGCGAAGTCATTGAACGTCTTCTCGTCGATACCTTCGCCAAGGGTATCAGCCAAGCCAGGGCCCTATGTGTGACAGCATTGGCCCTCCATATGTCACCGGCCAGTTCTTAAGCCCACATCACCCCGCCGTCCCTATGGCAGGCGGCGAGCTCGACAGTTACAATGCTGCCTCCACCCGGGCCATTTTCCTGACCTTTGGCAAGACCAGGTATGCCGCCGACTCCAGCGATGCTTCATTCTCGCTTCATATTCAAGTCTAGATACAGAAGGTGACGTTCAGGAGTGCATATAAACCGGCCAAGCTCCCATGGCCCCGCGACGCCCTTCCATGCCTGCTCGTTCGGCAACAAATCCACGGTGGGGACGACAGGACCGGTTTGTCTGACAGGGTGAATGATAGCAACAAATGCTCAAGTCGCGTACCTTCGCCAGGGAAAACAACTACAAAACTGAATCCAGGCCCATAGGGCAGCAGTGTTGCCACAGACGCAGCCACAAGTCTGCCAGATATTACTGCCCCTTCCGAATAACTAAGAAGCTTCACGCGGAGCTGAGTTACACAGTATATGTTCAACTCAAGTATGCCCAAGTTTGTTTTATTTGGAGGCGACCCAGCCCTACTGAGGATGCAAGTCGCACACAGGGCGTCTGGCGTCGCGAGCTGAAAGCCTCGCAAAGTCAGCAGAGAGAAGAATATCAACTTAAAACCAGGTCATTCTGCAGCATCGGAAACATGCAAGCCATGGCGAGGTGCCTCTGGCTAATGCACGGCAATGTCACGCATGCATCATGCCACGGCAGAAGCGCAGCGGCCAATGAGGGCATGGTGGACGGGCTGCAGGACGGGCTCGGGGACATCCGCCATGACAAGCTCGATTCAGCATCCGATTCCCGCTGTGCTGTGGCATTGAGGGACTCCAAGGTTCAACTGAAGGCCGGTAGATGCTCGGAGTAACATCCCACGAGCCTCCTTCCAATGGCGTGGAATGCAATCGATCACCCGAGGTGTGCTGAAGTTTTGGTGTTAGTGCACTGCGGTACAACTCAGCAGCGAGCGGATCCTTGGGCGTCATTCATTTCCCTGGCGAAGGGCGCTAGAAGGATGGGTGGCTCTGGTGGCCCACCCCCTGCAGGTTGCAACCTGGCCAACGGGTGGCCCCAGAGCCGATGCGGAAATTTCCAAAATTTGTCAACAAGGTTTGGATCTGCTGCTTGTCTCTTGGACTGGGTCCAGTCCCCGGGGCTCTACCGAATTACCGACGACAAGGGCCAGCCCAGCAGCACAGGTGGGAGCCGCGAGAGGGCAGCAGTGCAGCAGCAGCAGTCTCGATCTGGCCTCGATTGGATCTGCTCTGTGCTCTGCTGCAATCTGGTCTCGAGTTGTTTGTGTCGAGGGTGCAAATTATCTTCTCCATGACCTTGGACCTGGTCTTTCCCTCCTTCCCCTACTTGCACGCATCATCCATATCCGGTCCGCACAACTTGGAAATATGTCGCAGAGATATTCACTCCGCCAGACGCCTCGGTAAGTCCCGAATCCCGCATCTTGTCCTTGGTTGGTCTTGTGCCTGCCTACCCTCTCTGTTGCTGGTGTTTTGTTGTTTTCCGTGCCTCTGGTCGCCAATCAGACATCGGGCGCATTCCCAACCCTTGCCTCTGGGCCCAAGTTGAGGCGCAGTCAGCAAGATGCGATACCCAGAATAGGCAATGGATGGACTGCAGCATGTCAGTCAATTGCAAGCGCACCATATTGCTCTGTGCTCTGCTCTGCGCTACAATGCCCAACATAGCTCGCTGCATTCCAACACATTGGACCATGCGAGAATGCTGTCGCCGACCAAATAGGCGCGGACAGAGCCCGTGTTGAATAGCCTCGGCGCCATCATGTCCAAGCCCCTTCTGTCTGCCCGCTACTGGGGCCAGCCTTGCGCACATCACCCAGCGTCTAGGTGTGGAGTTGACTTCATGCTGACCACAATCCCTGCCTCATAGAAAGAAGGAGCCTTTCGACGGCATGGTCGAGACCCCTGGTCGTCGCGTATCCAACAGACGCAAGACGCCTCTCCTCGACACATCCGATGCCGATGGCGACTCGAGCTCTGCCGCCGAGACCACCACCCTGCGCACGCGATCCCTTCGCAAGCGCGGCGTGCCCAAGTTCACCGAGCACATAGACGACGACAACCTGCCAACGTCGAGCGTGCTGCTGGACGCGACCACCCTGCCTCGGCCCGTCGTGGAGGACAAGCATACCTTCGAGGAGGACGTGAAGCCCAAGATTGCGAGCAACGGCCACGCGGAGCCGGTCAATGGCAAGGCCAACGGTGCCAACAGCCATGCTGATGGCGCCAATGGCAAGGTCGCCGAGGAGAAGGTCGTGGACGGCTGGAAGCCGGGCATGGACCCCAAGATCGACTACTCGGGCAACTTCGAGTTCGGCGGCTCCCTGGGCGTGTCGGCCATGATGATCGGGTTCCCCCTTCTCATGTGGTACATGTGGATCGGCGCGACATACTACGATGGCAAGTTCCCCACGCGCGCCGAGGGCCAGAGCTGGGCAGACTTCTTCTCACACCTCGGCCACCTTGTCTACACCGGCGCGTTCCCTCACGCGAGGGCCTGGGCCACCTACTGGATCTTTGGCGCCTTCGAGGTCGTCCTCTACCTCGTTGCGCCTGGTGTCTACGCGTACGGCAAGCCTCTTCCCCACGAGGGCGGCAAGCAGCTCAAGTACTACTGCTCCGGCTTCGTCTCGCTCTACATCACGCTGGCCGTCGCCGCCATCCTGCACTTCACGGGCATCTACAGGCTCTCAACCATCCTCGACGAGTTTGGCCCGCTGCTGTCCGTCTCGATCCTGTCGGGGTACCTCGTGGCCATCGTCGCCTACTTCTCCGCCCTCGCCCGCGGCGCGCAGCACCGCATGACAGGCTCCCCGATCTACGACTTCTTCATGGGCGCGGAGCTCAACCCGCGCATGTTCGGCATCCTCGACTTCAAGATGTTCTTCGAGGTGCGCCTCCCCTGGTACATCCTGCTGCTGCTGAGCGTCAGCAACGCGGTGCGGCAGTACGAGCGGTACGGCTACGTCTCGGGCGAGGTCATGTTCCTGGTCATGGCGCACTGGCTGTACGCCAACGCGTGCGGCAAGGGCGAGGAGCTCATCGTCACCACCTGGGACATGTACTACGAGAAGTGGGGGTTCATGCTCATCTTCTGGAACATGTCCGGCGTGCCGCTCTCCTACTGCCACTGCATCATCTACCTCGCCAACCACCACCCGGACGAGTACCGCTGGAACCGCGCCTTCCTCGTCGGCCTGTACGTCTCGTACCTCTTTGTCTACTGGGTCTGGGACAGCTGCAACGGCCAGAAGAACAGCTTCCGCTCCATGGAGAGGGGCACCTACACCAAGCGCAACACATTCCCCCAGGTGCCCTGGCAGTCCATCAAGAACCCGCGCAAGATCCCCACCCCCACCGGCGACTCTCTCTTCGTCGACGGCTGGTACGGGAAGGCCCGCAAGCTCCACTACACCTGCGACGCTTTCTTTGCTATCTGCTGGGGCCTCATCACGGGCTTCAAGAGCCCCTTCCCTTGGTTCTACCCCGTGTTCTTCTGCTGCATGATCGCCCACCGCGCCATGAGGGACATCGAGAGGTGCCGGGAGAAGTATGGCGATGCGTGGAAGGAGTATGAGAGACAGGTGCCCTACCTGTTCATCCCCGTAAGTCATACAACCACTTACCCATCCTTTTTTTAAAACTTGCATGAGCTGCCTGCTAACATCTTTCTGCAATAGTATGTCATCTAGACGCCTTCCAGGTGTGGTTGTGTGTCTTGATAGGTAACAAGGCAACAGTCTGGTGTGATCCCGTTGCACAAGTTCGTTTCGACCTGTACATAGTTCCAAAATCCAGTACTCGTCTTTTTAATTATTGCATAAGCAAAAGAGCTTCGGGTCGCGAAAACGAATAGGGCGATAGGTGAAAAGCAGGTGGACTGCAATCTTTTGCAGGCCATTTTTCACGGCGGCTGAATGGTACGGGGATGAAGCAGCACATATGGAAGCAGTCTATATTGAGGTTCCCTACAGCATGTCTGTGGGATGCGGGCTGCAGTTGCAATGACCAGGGCTTAGGTTCATCTCATATTGATGCCTGGCACTGGCGTATATAATAACGAATAACTTATACGTAAATGCTCTGTGTCCTGTGCGAGTTTATGTTGTATAACCTGAACAGCAAATGAGACGATGCTTTGCCTGCCGTCATGTCATCCAGAACAACCTTGCGAGCACCGCTCCTTTCGGCTCCAGGGACCACTATATGCCAGATCTTCGCCAGGCTTTGATTTCTTGAATAGCTCCCGAGTCTCAAAAGCATATTCCACGCTTGGTATGGTGTCGCAACCACCAAAACCTCCTTCACCGCAGGGAAAACGTCACCCCAACGCACCAAGGTCGTCTTCGAATACAAGGCAAATGGAATCGGGGCTTGGATGAAAGGACCAAGCGAGCATTGTGGTTGAAAAGCATGTGTTGAACTAGTCTGAATTTGGCGGAACTGAAGTTGAGCCGCCTCTACTACAACCGCGGATTTGAGCTGAACGGTTTACACAGGCTAGATGAGGTCGTGAAAAGTAGAAGCTTGATGACGTGAGTTTCTGTTGCAATGACTACTGGTGGGCGTGCTGTCTGGGAATATCATCTGCTGGTTTATATCTTGTCATTTTCCTAACGAGTGACGCATAGGCGGATGGTGGTGCCGGGGTGTGGTGAGTTATTTGGTTTATCAAATATCACTGATTGGAGTTGGAACAAGCGACGACGGAAGGCAGCTCATGTCGACGGCGCGCTCAGCCATTCGCATCGCATCCGAAGACATGTCACAGGGACGGAGAAGTAGGGTGCCGTAAAGATACAATACAAACAAATGACGGAGTGATGCAGCCATATGAAACCATGTCGCAGGAAACCAAAAAGCAGCACTACTCCCAACCTAAACTACATTCTTCTGCCCCTCCAGCGTCTATGACTAGAACCCAATGCTCTGGAGTCATAGCCTAATGTGACAATGTGTACATGTGTAGTTCGATGAGATGATTTCCCTACCATCCCATCATTTTCGTTCCGTCGTTCCAATCCTCCCCGTCGTGACCTGGCCACATGCAAATGCTCGAGAAAGACTGAACCTTTTCGTGATAGCGAGCTGAGACCTTGTTGTTGTGTACGACCGCGATTTCGTCGATTGAGGCTTTGGGGACGACGCTGCGAATCGTGATGCCAACGTCGCCCAAAGCTGGCTCGCGGTCGAAGCTGTCAGCTGTGCGCTTAGCACGAGACGTTGATAGCAGCCTTGGAGTTCATTAGCAGGGCAACAATCAGTCCGTAAAGACCTGTGGCGGGCGTCAGCATATTGCGAACATGGCGAGCAGCTCTCGACAAGGCAGGGTTGTTTCTAAAAATAACTCACCCAAGACTTCAGCGAAAATGAGAATCAGAATCATGCCGACGAATAGCCTGGGCTGCTGGGCAGTACCGCGGACACCAGCGTCACCGACGATACCGATAGCGAAACCGGCAGCCATACCAGCCAGGCCGACAGCGAGACCGGCACCGAGCTGGATGAAGCCGGTGAAGAGGGCGTAGTCAGCCTGCTTGAGGCCGTCGGAGATCAGGACGGACACGACCAGACCATAGATACCAATGATACCAGCCATAATGACGGGAACGATGTCTAGATGTGTGTGAGCATGGTGGATGGTTGACTCGAACCCGGCCGAGGTGGTGGTGACGTACTCTTCACGATCAGGTCGGGTCGCAGGACACCCATGGCCGAGATACCGACACCAGACTTGGCGGTACCGTATGATGCGCCAAGGCATGTGAAGACAATAGCAGATGTGCAGCCCATGGCGCCGAAGAAGGGCTAGAGATGAGTTAGCATTGTGTATCGACGGTGTTGTGCTCGATGATGGGATCGGCTTCGGTGGAGCTCGGCAGGATGACGACGATGAACACACGTGGTCGAGGGGGTACTAACCGCGTAGACGGGGCTGAGAACACCATGATTAGCTTATGGGACAATAGAGAGTATGTATTAAGATGGGATGGAGTTCGCCACGGATGTAGATATCCAGATCCGGAGCTTCAGCTCGTGAGATGATGGCTGGGGAGCTCCAAGGGGAGGGCTCCAAGAGCAGCGAGGCAGTGCTTACCAGAGATCCGTAGACATGTTGGCGGTTGTGTGAAGAAGGAGGATGAAACAAAAGTTAAGAGAGTGTTGTGCAGGCTATTTGGAATCTGGACTGGAGTTGTGGCGATGGCAGCTCAAGGTCGTCGAAGTGGAGGCGTAGCGTGGAATGTGAAGCTTTGAGTAGTTGGACGGGCAGATGATGGTGACGGTTCGAGTTGCGTTGAGAGGTTGGCGAGGTGGTCCCAGGGCTGCCTTTGATTGGGCGAAGGTTTTGCTCACTCTGCAGCAGGCGGATCCAAACAGCACAGCACAGCGCCCCCAGAGACCAGTCCACCACTGGAGGTAAGCAGCTCGTTCCGCAGCGAGACGCCGCGGCAGGCGAGCACAGACCGGCACACTTACCTAAGCATCCGCGCCGGCACCGCATCAATGAGGTGTCCTATCAGCGTGCTTATCGGCTGACCCACCTTTCTCTGGAGCCGTGCCTAGAGCTTAAGCCTTTTTTTTTTCTTTGGCCGGGGCAAGCATCAAATTCGCAAGACGAACACCACACCACCGTCACCTCTCCTCACCACCACAGGGCGATCTACGGAAAGGAACCCTGCCGATTCTCATAAATCCGACCAAAATGTCCAACCAGAACGAGTCCGCCGCCTGGCCCATCGCCGATGCCGCCCTGACCCAGGTACGACCAGCCGCGCTCGAGACCCATTCGCACATACAGCAAAAGTGGCTGACAAGAAATATAGGAAATCCTGGATCTGCTGCAGTCGAGCGCCCACTACAGGCAGCTCAAGAAGGGAGCCAACGAGGCGACCAAGGCCCTGAACCGTGGAACCGCCGAGATTGTCGTTCTCGCTGCTGTAAGTCAACCCGCGTGGATAATTTTCCTTTGAACCACAGGAACGAAACAGAAACTGATTTGGCTCGCTCAGGACACCACCCCTCTTGCTATCCTCCTGCACATCCCTCTCCTGGCTGAGGACAAGAACACCCCCTACGTCTACGTCCCCAGCAAGGTCGCTCTGGGCCGCGCATGCGGTGTCTCGAGGGCTGTCATCTCCGCCGCCATCACCTCCAACGAGTCTTCCGACCTGATGGGCCAGATCCGCGCGCTGAAGGACAAGGTCGAGAGGCTGGCTATCTAAGCAAGATCTGGGTTGTCCCTCGGACTCGGCCAGTAGCAAAATACAATGCTACTCGCATGATGGTGATATATGCACCAGCATGATCGGGAATTGTAGACCTGGTTGGATCAGGGTGGTCTCTTCGAGAGTATTTGCAATGACAGCAGAAATGTGATCAAGCATATAGTTCTGGAAAAGGCACTGGCAGTTTCAAGACCAATAAAATTGGACACCACACTGGACTGCTATTGGCTGTGTGACATGTGCTGGTCAACCGGTAATGAGGCCGAAACTATTTCCAACCGATTCTCGGCTGTCGTGCGACCCATTTATACGTAAGCAGGTATTCTTGGTTATGCGGTCGAATAGGTGCGACCTCGAGAGTACTGGGGTGCGTGGCCGCATTGTTGGACATTTTGCGAGCTGTGTGCAGCGCAGAGAAACAGATCAAATTACTTTTGGAGAGTCCCAAACAGCGTTAAAGTTGCCTGGTCTAAATCGTCCAAAGAGTTTAGCTTGAGATTTGGGGATGCTAATCTCAGACATACGTCATGCTACAGCTGCATGTGTGCAGCGAATTGTAGCTGAATGATGCTCCAGCTTGCTGGTCCGCATGCGCCCTCGAGGGCAAGTGCCCCGCCAACGCGACCTCGACATCATCCATCGGCCGAGTCTGAGACCGGTCTTTGACCTGTGACCATGGCACTCCCGCACCCTAAATATACACCATGACGATTCTCCTCCGTTTATAGCTATGATCCCGCCCAGGAACGTAAACGGCCCCCAAAATACTCGTCTTTTGCGTGCCTGAATCTTGTTCGCGACAACGTCGAAAGATGCCATCCCTTGCGCGCAAGGTTATCATTGCTGCCGCAGTGGACGGCCTCCTGATTCAGCCACTCGCGACCAAGAAAGAACACAAGCCTTCGCCTCCGGTCAGGCTGCGCTATGGAGATGCTGCCATTTCATTTGTTTCCAGAGATGGGCTGCCGGACCTGTCTAAGCCCAACTCCTCATTCGAGGCCTTCGGAATTGTTGGTCAGTCTGCACGGATAGCTTGCATCTCGTCCCGCAGGCTGTCACTCTCCTTGCGTCCATTCTAAAGCAAAAGTTAACGAATACGTCGGTATAATAGGCTTGATCACGGTCTCCCGCTTCAGCTATCTCGTCTCCATTACCCGTCGCAAGCAGGTCGCCGTGATCCGCGGTCACCCAGTATACGTCATCACCGAGGTCGCCCTCACGCCATGCTCTTCCTACAACGATGCCAGCGAAGCGGTTGCAAAGACCGCCATACAACCGCAACGCAAAGATGGTGGAGAGTCGGCCGGGGATGACACAGACACCGAGGCTGAAGACGATACCGACCTAGACACGGCATCGATTAAGAGCGATGAGGTGCCTACCGACGACGAGCGCCCGGATACATCCGATGGGTCAAAGCTGTCGGCTACCAGCGTTGCCAAGGATGTAATGACCCGGCGTGGCAGCTATGGCCGTTTTGCTCAACGGTGGTTCAGTAGCAGTGGCTGGACACTCGAGCAGAAGCGGAGCATGGGTCTCAGCCAGTCCGAAGAGAATGTTAGTAACGCCGTGGATAAGGCTGCCGATGGCAACTTGCCAGGGGACTCCAAGGCCCCTGCGGCAACCAAGGACGACACTACATCATCAGAGGCGGCTGGTGTTCCTGTGGAGGATGCAAAAGAGGAAAAGCTGGCGCCACCAGCACTGCTACCCAAGCTCCTGCGCACCACCCAGATTCTTTTCGGCGCTTCCCAGAGCTACTTCTTCTCGTACGACTACGATATCACCCGGAATGTGTCAAGGCAGCGAGAGGCCACGCCGCAGGGCGATACGCCGCTTTACCGCAGGACCGACCCTCTGTTTTTCTGGAATCAGAATGTTATACAACCTTTTATCGATGCAGGGATCGATTCGCTCGCATTGCCGCTGATGAAGGGTTTCGTGGGACAGAGAACTTTTACCGTGGACAGCCAACCTGAACAGTTGGATGAATACAAGGGCTCTGTGGAGATGAATGACTTCGCTACCAATTGGTCAACAACGGGGTCAGACCCTGAAGCACCTCCTCCGTCGTCTCCAGGTGCAAACACTGGAGCCAAACCCAGAACGTCAGAAAAGCAATTCGACATCACTGTAATATCTAGACGATCAGTGAAAAGAGCCGGGCTGCGGTACCTGAGGCGTGGCATCGATGAGGAGGGGTGGTGCGCAAACTCGGTAGAGACCGAGCAGATCCTCTCGCCAGCCATCGTTGACCCGAACTCGAAAATATACTCCTTCTTGCAGGTCAGAGGCAGCATACCGGTATTCTTCACGCAGAGTCCCTATTCGCTGAAACCAAGTCCCGTCTTTCAGCACTCTGATGGTTCCAATTTCCACGCGCTGAAGCAACACTTCGATCGACTCCATCAGCAGTATGGGTCTCTTCAGATAGCCAATCTTGTGGAGAAGCATGGAGTGGAAGCTCCGATCGGACAGAAATACGAACAGGGAATTGAACGGTATAACGAGAACAGTTCCAAGGAGGATATAATACCATTCGAGTGGTTCGACTTCCACGACGCGTGCAGGGGCATGAGGTTCGAGAACGTGCAAAAGCTCATCGATACACTTCAGGACCAGCTCGACGATTTTGGAAGCACAGTTGAAGAAGGTGGTGACATCAAAACACGCCAGAAGGGCGTTATAAGGACGAACTGCATGGACTGTCTGGACCGAACAAACGTTTGCCAGAGTTCATTCGCGAAGTACATCCTAGATGTCCAACTCAAGGAGCAAGGTTATGACATGACTGCCCAAGTGGACCAGGTGAATACTTGGTTCAACACATTGTGGGCGGACAACGGGGACGCCATTTCGAAGCAATACGCCTCGACCGCGGCCATGAAGGGCGACTATACACGCACAAAAAAGAGGAATTACCGTGGTGCCCTGGCTGATGCCGGGCTGGGGCTGACACGGTTCTTCAATGGGTAAGTTCCATTTCCCTTCATTGACAGGCTGGGATCGAATGCTTTTAGTCCACAAGGTACTAACAGGCGCAGCATGGTCAACGACTTCTTCCTGCAAGCAACTATCGACTTTCTCCTCGGAAACGTCACATCACTCGTTTTTGACGAGTTCGAAGACAACATGATGACGAAAGACCCGGCGGTCTCGATCCAGAAAATGCGAGATCAGGCTATCGAGCTCTGTCAGAAGCGAGTTGTTGAGGATGAGAAAGAGGAGTTCATCGGCGGTTGGACATTCCTCAGCCCTGCAGCCACGAATAATATCATGGGCACGCCTCTCCAAGAGGTTGTCCTCCTGCTGACCGACACCGCTGTTTACCTGTGCCGCTTTGATTGGAATCTGGACAAGGTATCATCTTTCGACCGGGTCGATCTAGCACATGTTCAATCTATCAAGTCCGGGACATATGTTACCTCCACCTCATCTGCAACTCAAACCGACGAGTCAAAGAACATCGGCATGGTAATTGTGTACAAGCCAGGCTCCAACGACTACCGCCGCGTCAACACGCGATCTCTCTCCAGTACAAAGCCCAACGGACAGGACTCGTCTTCCGAGGAAGCCCAAGACACTACGGCCAAGGAAACCTCCGGCCCATCACCAGTACAGTCCAGGCTGACAGGTCTCTTAGGCCGGAAGGGTGGTGCGGCTCCACCAGAGACGAAGAAGATCGTCCTCAAGGCTCCATATACCAACTCATCCCTTGCTGACCGTGGGGGAAAAGTCAACGCCGCACGCATGACGGAGAAACAGCTCGTGTCAGCTGTGGCCCACGAGATAGAGCGGCTGGCTCTCCTGAACCAGCCCGTCTCCGGGACGGCGGAGGCGAAGAGGGGGAGCATTATCGAGGAGGCAGACATTGTGAGTCTGGCGGAGGCGAAGAAGAACGTGGGTATACTTGAGACGCTGGGGTACAACCTCAAGAGGTTGGTTTGGGCATAGAGGAATATGGATCAGGTGGGGTTTGGTGGTTTGCATTGGGGAACTACACATTGCACACATTGTCCGGCGTATTATGCAAGGAATTGCTAATTTATGAACATCATATGAGAGACCGTGGTTGCTAGAAACTAGACCATTTCCCTAGCTTATGTCGGGGGTGCGCACAGACCACCTGCAGCCTAAACTCGTCCGAGGCTTCCTTTCCTCCTACTCTCTTTTCTTAGCCAGACCAGGTATTATTCGCAATTCTACAATTTTGAGCAAGACTTGAGAGCGTCGTCTGTCTTATGTCCCTCCCATGACACGGTTCAAGAACAAAATTAGGCAGTAGTCTAGAGAACTAGTCATTACTAAATTCATAGTATAGCTAGCTCCAGGCATTAAAGGAAACTACTTAGATATTGGAACTTTTAATAATATTTAATGACCGTGCCCCAAATCCAAATACCTACCAGAACTTCAACCTAGCACCTTTAACAATCAACCAACAATCAACTTTGGAAGACATCGATAATTTCGCAACTTACGAAAAGGCCAGTCAGCTCTACACTACACCATCATGGCACCAGAAACAACGGATACACAACCATTATTACCTCAAGAATTACTGGACAACATATGGTATCAAGCACTAGCTCCGTGGCTGAAAAAGCGTGTGGTTGTCCTGGACTACGTACAGATCAAGGGTTCGCTTCCTGATTATCTGATAGAAGCAACTACTCGGGGACAGATGATTCCGGCCAAGCTACTTATCTGCGAAAATCCATTGGATCCCGAGATAGGAGAACTCATCAGGAACATCAGGCTCGTTGACAAAAGGGCTGCAAATTCTATTGGCCAGTTCTTACGCAAAGCCAACAGATACATGTTTCCTGAAAGTCGCGATCCTATACGCGTACTTTATCATCCGAGCTTCAGGTACCAGTACGTGGATTTCAAGTACGACATATTCTGGCTCTCCAGAAGTTTCCTGCAAGACCTTTTGCGCCACCTCTTCGACATATCAAGACTCAAAGCAGACTTTCAACATATACCACATCTATCACATATGATGATAAATCTGAGGCATATGCTGGGTATTATGGAATCAATCTTCCTGGGAAAATCACGTCAACTTGGCTACCATGGCTTTGAATATGGACCTTCTTTTTCAATTTCAACCTTCCGGCGCATGATGAAAATCTATCACAAAAACCTACCATCAACACTAACTGTGTTAATCCCACACAACATACACGAATGGTTCGGAAAGGTCAAATTCGAGGATCTAGAGTATAGACCATTTGGCACATCAATCGCAGCGCAGGAATCAGTTCTCGCACTAAGCTCAAATCAAGAGAACCAGGTCCACCTTCAACAAGTCCTTGGGTATTGGCAAAAGTTGGTGAAATGGGAGAAATCGCTTGATGGGGACCGGGCTGTTCTCCCGACCCTTCAATTTTGTTCGAGCCGGTCCGAGGAGCAGAATTGAGATGCATGATGGAGGAACTAAAATTTTCAACTATTGTCTTTATCATAAGCTTTTCAGAGCGTCACTATGCGGAGGGGGATCGGGAGGCAGCGGCCAGCCTCAATGAGTACATGGTCGCAAAATACCTACGAAGCCGACCTCACTTCAGTACTTCATGCGCAATATATAATTAATGCTTAATGCCCTCCCACACAGCACCAGCTTACAAGACTGAGAACCGTCTGGGCCGTAGATCAAGTCAGAGAGTTGGGTTCATCGTACGTGTAGCTACGGATCTGTCGGCCGATTTGATCACCTGTAGTGCATACATGTGCACCCACACAGTCAACGCAATCAGGCTCAGGGAAGGGAGTGGCGGCTTTGGCGGCCAATGCACATTCAGTCAGCAACGTGACCCCCACAAGCCACCAGGAGCAGGCAATTGAATCGTATATGCACAAGGGGACATACCATAAGGCTCTTGAGCCAACATGCGCTGTTTACTTGGTCCGGAACAAGACCAGAATTGCTGTAAAAGGGCATTCCGTCAATATGGGACTGGACATTTTGTCAGAAGTCAAGCGGCTGTCTCTAATACGCTTAACAATGCAAAGGAGACCGAAGCCGAATATGGGTCACTCAGATCAGCTTAGTATGAGAATTGATAGGATGACATATGTCGCAAAGCCTAGAGTCCTCAAGCATCTCGCATAACCTCCAGTTAAGATTCATGCTCATTCTCAACAGAAGTTATTCACACCGGCACCTGCCTGATTGGGCCCACCGTGCGAAGCACATTACCTAAAGTGGCGTTGACCTAGCGAACAGAGGCTTTCTCGGCAAGTACTTACCGGTAGTAGGGCGTCGTTGCGAAGTGCTGGCTTCGCTGCCTGAAAAGTCGTACAGCTTGAAGGATCTGCCCCGATAACAATTTCGAGGCTGGGATTTAATCAATGGTGGGCACATACCATCGATAGCTTTCTGAAAATGCCAGCATGGTGACAGGACCCAGTCGCCAGATTACAGTGGCTCGATGCCATTTAGTGATACACCTGCCGGCTTCCAGCCGTTCACAGTTGCCGCGATTTCCGGGAGCCTGGTTGCTCGTATATTCACTCAGCCTCGTGAAGTGGATCATGCTATCGATGTGCACCGACTTGTGTTGGAGGTGTGCCTCAATCTCCGAAGGAAGGTCATCTGCAGAAATCCTTTTGCTTTGGCGTACATTTACCTAACTGTGTGGGTTTCGGTATCAAATGATGACCCTGGGGCTTGCATTCTTCCCTTGGCATCAATACATCTACCTTGTTGACGGAGGCATGCCAGAACGAAAATGATAGAGATCAAGATTTGCCGAACTAGTGGGATTTGGGTCGGCCTCTTTGAAGTCTGTCGCCATGCGGGTTCTTCTCTTGATCAAGTATAAAATGAGCTGCTACTTCCCTCTGCTTCGATCCGCAGCCTCAACATTCACTCAACATCCTCTGCATCTTCATATCATTGCTCTCCAGTCTCATCCAAAAGGAAAACTCTCAGAAACCATCTCCAGCTTCATCATGTGGTTCAAGCAAATCATTGCAGCCTTTCTCGCTAGCCTTCTCGGCGCCCAGAGCGCAGCAATCGCCATCCGCGGTCAAGCTGCACATCAAGAGCAGGATTCAGGACAGGTGCTTGTCCTCCTTACTAGCGAGATCACCCCAGTGGGCAATCTTACCATCTGGGGTGTGCCCGACACTGAGGATTCGGCCACAACAACAACCACTGGCATTATCGACGATGTTGTCCATTCTGATGTGGACCGGCGGTGCGGTAGCAATCAGGTTCAGTGCAGTGGCTCAAATACGGCTCCGACCAATGTCTGTGCCGCATTGATAGGCTCATTGAGTGACGCAGGCGTCAACACAGCACCACGCTCTATTTGTCTGTCCCAGTCGGGCTATCAATGCTGTATTAGCTGGGCGAATCCGGTTCCAGGACTGGTACAGAGTCAGCTGCGCAATGCCGCAAATAAAGCTAGTGCTCAGTGCGGTGGGGGTGGTACTGTATCAGCAAAAGCCTTGGATGTCAACTTGCGTGGCGTTTGCACCACCCAGTGTCTCTCCAACAGACCTAACGGTTGCGTATAAGGCTATGCATTGTATTATGAATTTTGGGTGAGGGACCAGGTTTTGATTGAGAAACAATATGAGTCTGCAGCTACAGAGATGGTTTGGGAATTGCTGGTATTGGGATCCTTGAGTGTAACCGAAGGGAAACTTTGTCGGTAGTTAGTGCTTTGTGGTATGATTTCCGTTGAATTTTGCAGAGTAATCAGAATACACGACTTTTCTATTTAATGTATTGGTCAAGTAATTGGACAAACTCGCCCTCCTCCGGGTTCTGAGATTTACACCCTTTGAAATCTATTTCAAGTCGACATCACTTTAAACAAACAATGCTTGAAGCGCTGTACAGGTCATCTCTCGGCCTTGGTGAACAATAACTTAACCATAAGCCTTCCCTTGGGGCTCGGGATGCATCTTCCGGGAATTTAGATACTATGCAATTGCAAGGAGCTTAAGACGCTTCCAAAGCAGAGTCAAAGCCCCAAGGGTCAAGGTATTTTGCGACTTGACATTTTTCAAGCTTCCTTGAAGGTGAAAGATGACAATGTGGAAAAGGAAATTGCTGCACAACTGTTGAAACACAGAATCATACGCCTTGAGTGGCCTGATCTTTGAATAGTGAAAATATCATTTCTAAACTTTGCTGTATAATGTCTACAAGTGACCCCTTGGTTTTCCTCTTTCACGTTGCCCTCGTCAGATGATATAAATACAAGCTTGAGTGCAAGCTTGAAAGCACGGTTGTGTTAGCCAAGCACCCAGCCTAGCCACCAGGGATGCTATTTCCTTTGTATTTTGATTTGACTCTTGGCCAGCTGGATGTCTTTACTGGATGTCTTTCTTGAAAATGGCTCATAGCTGAGTTCTTACCTATTTCGGCCAATGTGCTAGCCAAGCTGCACATCCTCCCTTGACTATTTGCTGACAATCTGAGGTCCCCTCCCACAACCCCAAATTCTGAATCAGAATGCGGCTCTCTGCTGCCCAATCATGTCCAGAGTGAGGCCAGAAAACCAGGGCCAAGTACTTGTCCTTTTAGGCAGGTCTAGTCTACAATGCAGTGTATAGTATGGAAGCGGCCGGAGACCGGCATTGGGTTAAGTATTGTCTTGAATTCCGGGAAGCTGGGAGTGCAGATCAGATCTCAAGGTGCAAGACTGCCTTGATTGCTGAAGCTGGCAAGGGGTCTGATTAGCAATGCCAAGGGTCAGCGGGGATAAGAAACCAAGATTGATAGTTAGATGATCTCAGATTTTGGCAGGACAGTCTTGGACCTGTGCCGTTGGCTGTGAATTCATACACGTGTAGACCCGGCCTTGGTCGTCTGATAGGTGAATAATCATGTACTGGGCCATGTGGGCTACAATAGCCCATTCATCATAAGACGGGCTGAGGCTGTTCTGTGACATTGTCATCTCACCCACGGCCAGACAGGGGTTGTCGGCTACCCAATACGCTAATCGATAGGGCCAGGAGGCCACAGCCGAGGGCCATGATTGCAACACTGATTGCCGGAGCTGCCTCGACCCATGCATGGATAGCTGCTTTAGCAGGCATCCTGGTGTTTACTGTGTACCTGGGCGGCCCTGGGTAGACTGGCTTACCCGGGTAGAGCAGGGCCTGCACAATATTGCTCCTGGTTCGTTATGTTTCTGTTGCGACAATAAACACCGTGTGGAACCATCTCTTGTGCCTCTGTGACACTGCAGATCGATTGGAATCTGATCTGACATGTCCACCTGCACAGGCACCTGCAGCTTCACCACGTCTCCCCCAAGCTAAAAAGGGGCCATCTGTCTGTCCTCTGCCCCAGTTTGCCAGCCGGCTGTGGGGGTCCCCAAGTTTTGTGCTCTGCTCTATTGCCATCGCCCATCCCTTTGACGTCAGGCTTTTTTTCCCACCACGGCGCCTGGGACTATCCACCCATCGATCTTCTAGCCACGCGACCTAGAGCCCCAAGCTCAACAGTGACGAAACTACGACCAGCCTGGACGACGATTCAACGGTGCTCCAACATACCCATTGGCAGCAGAATCCTCCAATTGCGCCTGCAGAGTTCCATTTGCCTAATGAAAGCCTGCGAAACACCTCTTGACCACCCCGACCATGTCGAGTACCCTGCAGCCTTGTCTCTAGGAGATCACCCCTAATACACCCTCACTCTCGCTGTGGTCGTCAACTCTCGCGACCGTGTCAATCACTTCAGCCCTCCTAGGTCTTTCGCATACACTTCACTGGGATGCTGTCACAACCGACAGAGCCAGTATCCCCAACAATATCTCTAGTTGACGTTGCCTCCTCTGATTACCGCCACTCCTCGCGCGTCACCTCCTTTTACAACCCTATTAAGCCTCATCTCTACCCCGCCTCTTCATGATGGCTGCTGTACGTTCTGCCCCGCTCTGCCCCCGTGACGCGTCTTGTCCTGTGGTCGCGCAACCGACATGGCACTCCAGCGAGCTAATCCCACTATATAGTCTCCGACTGACATTCCCGCCTCCCCTCCGGAGCCACCCCTGCCTCCGGGGCCGAGCGACCACCTCCGAATGTTCATCAGTCAGCCCGTGGTCGCTGCGTTCTGTGCTGGCGGTGTTGCTGGCGCTGTGTCCCGCACGGTCGTCTCCCCGCTGGAGAGACTCAAGATCCTGTTCCAAATACAGTCTGCCGGTCGCGAGGAGTACAAGCTGTCTGTAGGCAAGGCTCTCAAAAAGATGTGGCAGGAAGAGGGATGGAGAGGTTTCATGCGTGGTAATGGTACAAATTGCATACGCATTGTTCCATACTCTGCCGTCCAGTTCGGCAGTTACAACTTCTACAAGCGCAACGTCTTTGAGGCATACCCCGGCGCCGACCTGTCGCCCTTCATGCGCCTCACTTGTGGTGGACTTGCCGGTGTGACTTCAGTCACCTTCACCTACCCACTCGATATTGTGCGGACGAGGCTGTCTATCCAGTCTGCGAGCTTCGCCGCCCTGGGCGAGAAGCCCAAGGCACTGCCAGGGATGTGGGCAACCTTGGTGAGCATGTACAAGAATGAGGGTGGGCTTCTGGCTCTCTACAGAGGCATTGTTCCAACTGTGGCAGGCGTCGCTCCTTATGTCGGGCTTAACTTTATGGTGTACGAGCATGTACGCAAGTACCTGACACCAGAGGGCGACAAGAACCCCAGCGCATGGCGCAAACTGCTTGCTGGTGCGGTGTCCGGGGCTGTGGCCCAGACCTGTACATATCCTTTGTAAGTGCAATATTCACGAACTTGATGGATTATCCAGGACTGACACTGGACGTAGCGATGTCTTGCGCCGACGGTTTCAAATCAACACCATGGAAGGCTTGGGATACAAGTACAAGTCCATTGGCGACGCCATGACGAAGATCATTGCCCAGGAGGGAGTCAAGGGACTCTACAAGGGCATAGTACCCAACTTGTTGAAGGTTGCCCCTAGTATGGCATCCTCCTGGCTCAGCTTCGAGATGACGAGAGATTTCCTCGTGACCCTCGCCCCCAAAGAGCAGATCCTATGAGCGAATCATAGCGGAAGACAGTCCCGGCAGGTCAGAGCCCTACAACACCTGCAGTGGAGCTGCGCATTGCATAGGACCCTCCTCTGTGCCTCGACGATAGACGGATACCAACATGACGACAGGTGGATGAGTGGCCGTTGCACTGTGTGTGCTGCATCCTGCCTTTCAGAGGCACTCATCGATGATGAAAGACGAAACCCATCAGGTGACGCTTGACTGATGACACTTTTTTTACAACGTTTAGAGCATACTGCAGGAGGTACAAGATGTTGATACCGGGAGCTCGTGGGCCGGGCAGACCTGGCACTTCTGTGTTGGGCCGGAAGACGAAGGTGAATGCCCATGGGATTTTAGACTCTAGAGAGCAGCACATCATGCATCCCCCAACTGTAAATGTACCAACACGAGGTATTCATTATGCTCTCTCCCCTTGAGAGCTTGATTTGGCAAGGTGGAAGCATGACAGGAAAGGGCAGGACAGGAGTAATACGGCATCACAAAAGTTGTCTTTCCTGAAACGATCATGGGTTTGTAAGTTGTTGTACATAGACTCAGGCTTCAGTCAGTTTCTGGAGATCGAGCTTGGTCACCAGTAATACAATCTGGCATCCAAACATGTTCCTTTGTGTGCATTGGTGTGACCCTTGGGCTAGTCCAATGCAGGTATGTGCAGTTGTGCTTGAGTCCTCTCCAAGCATGGCAGGCATCAGACTATTGGACTGTGACAACCGTTGATTTGCTTGGTACCCTGGAATAAAAAAATTTGCAGTGAAGTGGTTGACAATACGTAGTAAATATGCAGAGCAATGCCATGAGAACCATTCAGGCCGGTCAATGAACCCAGACTGCTGGCTGAACTGGGCTTACAGGCTTAAAGCGGCTTAGTTAGAGCTGTGTCTGGGCGCTCCAGCCGGCCACCACTGGAGCTGCTGGCTGCCACCTGGCACCAGCTGGGCAGATCACCAGCCATCCAACCAATCAGCTGTGACCCACATCCACGCAGTAGCATCTCTCAATTTCTCAAGGCGAACTTTTTCAGCCCGCCTTCCTTCCTGTCGACCAACCCAGCAGGAACTAAATCCCCCCATCGACTCTTCAGATTTACAGCATCTCGAGTCAATCAGTCAAGATGGGTACGTGAGGCTAAATTTCTCTTAAGCCTTTGTATGCAAGTGGACGATCGGAAACGGTCTCTGCGATTACGATGGCGCTGCCAATTCTCCTCCGAGCGAGGAGTTTTGGATGGAGCGAGGCAGAGGTCGTAAAACACCTCCGCCTTGCGAGTGCTGCCGCACACATCTGAGCATACATGAGCCAAAGGCTGACGAGGAAACTTTTGTCTCTTTGTAGGTATCGATCTCGACCGCCACCACGTGCGCAACACCCACCGCAAGGCGCCTAAGAGCGACAATGCGTACCTCAAGCTCCTGGTGAAGCTGTACCGCTTCCTGGCTCGTAAGTCCTCGACGAACATCAGACCTACCACGGGACCTGCAACTGTTTGCTAACCATTTGCCAAACAACAACAGGTCGTACCGACTCTGCCTTCAACAAGGTTGTCCTGCGCCGCCTGTTTACCTCGCGCATCAACCGCCCTCCCGTCTCCCTGTCCCGTGTCAAGGCCAACCTGAAGAACGGCAACGACAAGAAGACCGTCGTTGTTGTCGGCACCGTCACCGACGACAACCGTCTGCTCGAGGTCCCCAAGGTCCAGATCGCCGCTCTGCGCTTCACCGCCACCGCCCGCGCGCGCATCCTGGCCGCCGGCGGCAGCGCCCTGACCCTCGACCAGCTCGCCCTGGAGAAGCCCACCGGTGCCAACACCCTGCTCCTGCGTGGCCCCAAGAACAACCGTGAGGCCGTCAAGCACTTCGGCTTCGGTCCCCACAAGAACAAGGTACGATTCGACCGGACGAGAAGACATGGCAGTGAGGGCTGGACAGAGCTAACAATTCCCTACAGAAGCCCCACGTTCTCTCCAAGGGCCGCAAGTTCGAGCGTGCCCGTGGTCGCAGACGCTCGCGCGGTTTCAAGGTGTAAAGGATTTTCTTTTGCACTTTTTTCTCTGGGATCTTGTGTCATGGGGGTGCTGGTCCTTACTACTTGGATGGCACGCCTGGGATGGTTACTGCTACGGCTTCATCGCGGCGGCGTTTCTCCGCCGCTTTCATGGTTTCACGAGGGCGTTGTGTCTGGCGCGGAGTGGAATGGTATTACCAAAAAAGCTATGATGACTTGAATTTGAGAGCCAATTTTGGGTCGATTCCTTTTACGACAACTCTGCGCCAGGGGGTAGTGCCAGACGTGAGATGTGATGTATGGGCAGCGAAGAGTTGTTCCATATCGTCAAGCCCGAGGAATGCAAATCCTGGAACCAAATCTGCCCGTCCAGCTCTATTACTTGTGTGACATGACCCGTAAAAACATTACCTGTTGCGATCCTATTCCAATTTTACTTCTTCCTTTTCATGACCAAGCACCCCGCTATACCGAGTATGAAGGCTCTTGCTCACTGCATGCCCATCAATTTAACAACTTGCGACTCTCGTTTTAGAGGATCGTACATTCTACCAGTACGCGTTTGAGCCTGTCAACCACGTGCGCATGGTAAAGCAATTAATGTAGCTGCCGTATCCGGAGAACGGCGCAAGCCTCTGGCAATTCCTGTCAAGCAATTCTTCACGAGACCAGATTGAGAAGATTGCGTCTTCGGACTGTCATGTTACTGACTGCAGTTGGAAGTTGATCTACATACACGTGCTCAGACTTCCTTACATACAAAGCAACCAAACCATTACCAGATACATACAGAAACTGAGCATGCCGCAAATAGTTGTTGATTTACCAATATCTTATTTTGGTTAGAAAGACCTCTTCCTTTCCTATTGTACAATGGACCGGTTCCTCCGCCGGCGTGGAAGGAAGAGCATTCAGTTCTGATGCATGTAACCACGCCCACTCCATCCAAAGGTCTCGAACACTTGCGACCCTCATTCAAATGTAACTCGCAAAAGACTTTTGATATCTGATCCGGCCGTGACGAACACGACGGCCATCTATTTCCGTGTAGCGCGGGTGGGCTGCTTTCTCATCATGCAGCGCCTCATCTTCTGATATCCTATAAGAAGGGAGGCAGGGCGAAGGGGTAGCCGCCGTTCTTGACACGGAAGATGCTGAGCAGGAAGCTGTACAGCACGAGCATGACGCCGGCATTGACGATTATCATCATCTGCTGCATCCCCTGGCTCTTTATACGTGGTGCCTTGTCTGCTAGGCAAATAGCACAGAAGGCAAGAGCGCCGTCTGGGGAGAAATGTAATGTTAGTCAATCGAAAGAACACCACGGCAGGGGGCATGTAAGAAGTGTGAAACATACAAAGGGCGCCGATGATCTGCGACTCAAGCTGGAACTGGGTCTGGAAACCGCCGGCAAAGAAGGAGACATGGCCTTTGCCGTCATGGCCTGCATAGGGCGTGTTACGAATTATGTTGAACATGGTGCCACATGTGCATCCCAGAACAGTAACCAGTGAGATGAACTGCCACAGCCTTCGGTGCTGGATGATGGGCCCGATGTAGGGCCAGGCCGTCACAAGGGTGGTGACAATTCCGGCGACGGTCGTGAGCGAGAGGATGATTGCGAACCAGTTGGTGGGCCGGTTCACCTCGGGAACTGGGCGGCCTGGGAGGTACCGGCTCATCCAGTTCCTGACCGATTCCGCGGAGGGCGCACTAGTATAGCTTATAAGTATGGATACATATTGTATCTTTGACGGAGGGTACTCACCCAGTAGTGAAGTCGAATCGCACGGGATCGGTGTTGGCAACAGCAAACTCGCCAGTCGAGGGTTGGAAGAGCATGAGAACAGGGGCGGTTTGCAGTCCGAGCTGGTGGTGGACGAAGGAGTTAGCGAAGTCCAAGTCAAGGAGGAAATTAAGGCGACGCGCAGGGGCTTTGTACATACAGACATGAAGGTCTCACGACCATCATTGAAGTCCAGGGTGGTAAACAGGGTCTTAGAGTCACCGGCCTTGTCACCCTTAATCCATGACTTGCTCAGCAGCTTCCACTCAGGGTCGAAGTCGCGGCACATTTGGCAGGCATAGCGGCTGTCCAGGGCCGTCAAGAGGACGGCAACCGTGTAGTCTCGAGGAAGGCCAGTAACCTTCTTGTAGGAGACATCGTCAAGTTTGATGGGCGTGCTGGACAGGGCCTTCTGGTGGAAGTTTTGGAAGGTGTTGGCCGGGTCGGACTTTGCGGCCAGAACACCTGCGCCCAGGAGGGAGAAGGGGAGAAGAAGTGAGGTCCAGCGCATCGTGGTGTACCAGACAGAATCAATTGGGGGAAAAAGAGGGAAAGAAAAAAGGGCACTGAGCTGCACCAATCTCTATTGCCACCAGAAGCTGCAAAAGGATTGTGGTCGATCGCAGCAGGTCCGATCGGGCAAAGTCACAACGGACTGTGGTGGTGAATTACGCACTTCCAATCCAAGCGACCTGTCCTGAAGTTGAAGGACATCTGGAGCTTTGGAGCTCCCACCCAATGCCAAGCCTGCCGGGCAAGCAGCAGCCGTCGTCACTAGCGCCGTTCCGGAAATCCCACTTGCTCGGGCCCACTGTGGCTTTGGGGCTCAGACGCTAGTCCTGATCGAGGGGTGTTTCTGGGACAACAGACCAGGAAAACACAGCAAGTGTCAGGATCGGATGCCACCCTTCCCCCCCATTTCATCATCCCTCCCAGCCTGACCACAATCCCTATCCATTATCGACACTTGCTTGCCTTAGGTACGACTTCTGGTAGATCGACTCAATCTGTATCCTGGTCCCAGGCACACTTCAATTGTTCCTTCTGTTCCACTGCATCTTCATTCACTTGTTCCCGGAAAGGCGGCTTTATCTTGTTCTGCGACGCG
Organism: Diaporthe ampelina; assembly: GCA_023522825.1. Taxonomy (NCBI): domain Eukaryota; kingdom Fungi; phylum Ascomycota; class Sordariomycetes; order Diaporthales; family Diaporthaceae; genus Diaporthe; species Diaporthe ampelina. Next base: position 672,778 of record JAMFTM010000011.1, on the reverse strand, counting down.
GTGGATCATGTAAACATGGACCATCAACAGGTCAGGCACCCCAGGCCAGCACCTATCTCAATCACCCAGCCTACCATACTGACACAATATATGCTGCAGAGAGCAGAAGCAATTCATATGTTGGATCTCAAATACCGCGGCACAATGCACCAGACAGACCTTATAGTCAAGGACGAGGAGGCCCGCCGCCTAAAGCTACGCGTCATTGTCCTCCGGGATGAGGTCGCTGTCCTCCGTGACGAGTTGGCAGAGAAGGAGGATCGGATCAGCCACCTGTCACAGCAGTATGACGATATATGCGCCCAACTTGGTCACATGAACCAGACATGCAAGAACCAAGAGGATCAGCTGCGCTTGCATGCGCAACAACAGTCAGAGCTCAAGGTACTTCCACCTGCCTCAACGCTGTTATACACACGGGGATGCTGTGTACTGACCAAGCGTAGGCCCAGTTGCAAGCATTGAATAGCATGCCCGACGACTCCTCCAAGACCCTCGCAGAGAAGCTGGCCCTCTCTCGAGAATTGGCTGTCCTGAAGCCCGAGATCGATCACCTGCGCTCGCTGGTATCCCAACAGGAAGATGTACTCGCCGAGAAGCTCGCTCTCGAGCGGCAACTCAGTTCTCTCGAGACCGAGCTTGCCAACGAGAGGCGCGCAGCGGAGAAGGTGTCGCAGCGCCAAGAGAGTGAGGATAAGGAAGCCAAGGAAGAACTTCAGCAACGCGTCACAGACCTCGAAAAGCAACTCGCCGCTGAGAAGAGGGCATCTCAGAAGGCCAAGAAGTCCCAGGAGAAGGGACAGACAGACGCAGAAGAAGCACTGCGGCAACAGGTTGCGGACCTGGAGAGTAGGCTTGCGGCTGAGCAAAAAGCCTCGGAGACTGCGAAGAAGACCCATCACAAGGCGCAGAGTGATACGGAAGCAGAGCTGCGACAGCAAGTTGCGGATCTCGAGAAGAAGCTGACCGACGAGAAGCGCACTGCTCAGAAAGCAAAGCGCTCAAAGGGCAGCGACGAGAAAGAAGTCCAGTCGGAACTGCAACAGAAGGTACAAGAGCTCGAGGAGAAGCTTGCGTCGGACGCGCGCGAGGCCGAGCGGGCCCTTAGAGCCAGCGAGAAGGAGGTAGCCACCGCCAACGATCAGGTGGAGATGCTCACACAACGTGTGGAGGAGTTCAAGAACAAGTTGAAGGAGGTCCGCGCCGAGCTCAAAGAAGTTCGTGCTGAGCTCACACAGGCCCGGACTGCACCTGCTCGGACCACAACAACCACCGTACCACTCAAAGACAACGAGACCAAGAGGCCGCTGAGCAAGGCGAAGCCTGGAAAGAAGCGTGGCGCCAACGAGATCAGTGTTGATGAGATGATGATGGACACACCCGGACACATTGAGGGAAGGGGCAAGCGTCCTCTTAAGAAGAGGGGCATTGACTTCACAACGGTCGGCGAGAAATCAACTTTCTCCATCACACCTTTCTTGGAGAAGTCGAACACGATCAATTTGGCGGAGACCATTGAGGAGGAGGACGAAGAAGAGCCATCCGTGCTTTACGGCAAGGGTGATCCAGCAGCACCAATCGTCGAGCCGGAGCCAGAGGCAGAGGCGGCTGAGGACATTCCTATTGCGAGTGCGGAGAAACCAGCCAAGTCAGTATCTAAGGCTCTCAAAGCAACGAAGCCTAAGACAGCGGACGCTACTCAGAAAAAGGCTCGGGGCAGACCAAAGGCGCAAGCTTTGAAGGAGTCGTCTCCCAACACGAATGTGCCCTCAGCTGCCAGCCGCACTTCGCCGCGCAGTAAATCAACATCCTTGGAGAAGGTGGTCGAGGAGCCCGAAGAAAAGCCAAGTACTGAGAACGTCCCGACTGCTTCCGTCCCTGCCGCGAAGAAGTCTGGCGAGTCGAAGGACAAGTCCGCATCTAGCGCTGTCGAGCCAGGAAATGTCAGCTCAGAAAACCCCGAGCCCAAGAAGAAGAAGCGCAAGCTGCTTGGTGCTTCCAATAAGGGCACTCTATTCGACAAGGACGAGGACGCGGGCGAGGCAGAGGCTGCAGCTGCGCCGAAGACAAGCGCAGCAGCAGGCGGTGCCAAGAGGAAGCCCGTTGGGCTGAAGAAGTCGAAGGGACCTGTTTCTACTCTTGCGAATAATGCGTTCGGCGGGAAGGCCTTTTCGCCCCTGAAGCGGGACCGAAGAGGTGTCAATGCCAGCTTTTTGGCTTGAGAAGTATCTGCGATCGTTGGCTGTGGTATGAGCGAGGGGATGCATTATTCTGTATAACGGCCGCCGTACGGACTCTCTTTTGTTGCATTGTGCTGGAGTTATATTGGTGCTCCTATACGCCCATTGGACTGGCGTTCTGGAAGGGAGGGTATTCATGGTAACGGCCGGAAAGGTCTTAGGTCTGAGGCGTAGTGGCTCTGACTGAGTATTTGCTTTACAGTGACTTATTTGACTCAATGAAAAAGATGTCAACCTGATCCGAAGCTCAAGCTTGTGAACAAGATATTCGATTCCCGCGGCTGAGAGGGTTGCGGTCTTTATCATACCCACACTTACAACGCACCGTGATTGGTGTTTTAAGCAAGACAACGAAGTAGTACATATTGCAGTACTCCTGTTGGCGTGGCTCATTCCTATGTGCGTAGTCTAGAGCTGGTGCTGCTGAGGTTGGCAGGGATGCTGGCGGGCTCGATTGGCGAAGCTACCACCCGAGATTTTTCGCCCACCGCGTGAGACCAACTTCACACAGCCATACATACTGCTAGCACTGGGGCTTTCAGGATCCAGCCAAACGTTGCTGGATCATACTGAGGACGCTTTTAATCGTCTTGCGTCCGCACAAAATTTCACCTCTCATGGCAACAGCACTCGGCGGGGCGACATGCCGCCGAGCGACCCTCACTGAGCAGCTCATCTCACGGGTTCTGAGCCAGCTCACACTGGCGGCAGCGAGACCCGTGAGCACAACTACGCTTCCAAATCTGAATGCATGCCATGCATGCCGATCAAAACCGCTCGAGGCGCGACGATACGCTTCGTCAAGCTCGCAGTGGAAGTCCCGCCAGAGCAAGGACCGCTTTGCCCGGCAGGCCAAGGTGCAGGGCATGAAGAGCAGGGCGGCGTGGAAGCTGATGGAGGTCCGTCCCTCTGGTCGCCCACCATTATCCTCCCCACCTCACCACTGTCCAACAAATCTTTGAACACAATAGTGACCCGATGACTGACCAGCCCGCAGATGAACGACAAATACGGCCTCTTCCGCCGCAACCAGACCGTCGTCGACCTAGGTTACGCGCCTGGGTCCTGGTCGCAGGTGGCCAAGGACGCCACCGGCACCAACGGCGTGGTCGTGGGCATCGACCTTATCCCGGCTCAGCCGCCGAGGGGCGTGACGAGCATCCAGGGGGACTTCCTCAGCCCGCGGGTGAGGGCCCTGGTCAAGGATGTCCTCGCGGAGCAGGTCAAGCGGAGGGAGAGGACGAGGCAGGAGCGGCAAGAGCTACAAGCTGCCTCCTCAGCTCCCCAACAAGTTGATATTGAGGGCGAGAATGCTGCTGAGGGATCCCTAGTGCAGGACCAGCCCAGCTATATCGACCAGGAGAAGCAGGCTTCCCAGGACATCGAGGAGGTCACCGCGGAGGATGAGGGACAGAAGATGGTGGATGTGAGCTGCTACACGACAGGGTCCTTCTCTCTACCACGGTATCTTGCTAACTCGGGGAAATGCAGGTGGTGATCAGCGACATGTCAGAACCCTGGCCCCAGACGAGCGGCTTCTCGAGCAGGACGCTAAGCAACCCTCACAGGTTGATGAACACGAGCGGAATCAACTTCAAGGACCACGCCGGCAGCATGGTGAGAGGATTGACCCAATCTCCGCTGGACATATCAGCCTATCTCGAGGGCACCGGCTCATAAATAGCTGACATGGACCTAAAAAAAAAATAGGACCTCTGCTACGCCGCCCTGACTTTCGCCTCGGACACGCTCAAGATAGGGGGCCACTTCGTCTGCAAGTTCTACCAGGGGGCTGAGGACAAGCGTCTCCAGAAGATGCTGGAGAAGATGTTCACAAAGGTTCACCGGGAGAAGCCCGAGTCATCACGAAGTGTACGTTGAAAGCCCGACTTGCGCATTTCCCTCTTGATACCCTCGTCTCACCCTTTCTTTCCTGTTGTCCCTCGTTTGGGTCGTCCACTACTTGAGGATCAGAGACTACGTTTCATCGAATTTGTACACTAGCTGACTCTTTGAGCTCTTGGGCATTGTAGGACTCAAAAGAAGCTTACTTTGTCGCGTTGAAACGACTGGACGTCGAATTTGACGAAGAACTGAACTGAGTGACGTAAAGACCAGCTTCGCGGGGTGGGATGTCCAGTCCTCGATCTAGATCACAGTCGTACTGCGTTCTAGCCGCTTCCACGAGAGATAGAAGTTCATTTGCAAGGCAAGGCGGCGGATGGAGCATTGTGGAACCATTGGAGAAGCTTAACCGCCAGGCTTTTCCCGAGATTGGCGCTGCCATTGTGACCGCCGTTGAGACACGAGTCAATTGAGTCGACCTCGCGTTTGTGTGGCTCCATACATGTCCACTTTCTGCCAATACACAGTACAGCCAATTAATTGTTGCATATGCGGGTACTGTACACTTGCTGGAAAGGCAGCTCATCTAGCGAAGGGCATGGAGGGGGCAGGTGTCACAGGATGAAGATTCTTTCTATTCTTTTCGATATGGGAATATCTGCACCACCAGCTCACGCGCAGTAGAGGCTGGGAAAAATCAAAGTTTAAGTAAATCTCTCAGCACAAGTTCTTGAAATGACTCAATCGGACCCTTCGATGGTCGAATGATTCAATTTTTCGAGAGTTATGCTTCCACTATTACATTGATGAAGCCCATGCGGTACTTCCATAAAGTGTATGCACAATAGAGACTGGAGTCCCAAATAAACAACGAGCCTTAAAGTAGGCCCGTCCTCATTTACAGTCCTTTTATTCATGATTACACAAATGTCGATTTTCAAGCTTCAGATCCAGCTCCACATCATCAGATCAGGAACTACACCATCATATATCCTAGTACCATGACAACACCGCACGTTAAACATGAAAAAGCATCATAGCAGAGCCCCTAAAGCTGGACTATGTCGTAACAACCTAGGTGAATGTTACGTAATCCTTACAGACGGTCACTCTATAGAAGGGTATCCCTGAAAGAGATATCCTGTAGGAAGAAAGCCCGGTAGGAGAATATCCTATAGAACGAGCTCCCCCAAGAGGTCCTCTTGTAGGAGAGTGAGAGAATCCCATGGGAGGCCGTCTCATAGGAGGTTGTCTTATAGGAGGATGTCCCATGTTAGTTTAAGAGTTTATCCCAAAGGTGAGAGTTCTACACGAGGTTGTCCTTTAGGAAGATAGTGGAAGATACTCTGGCAAAATAGCGGACACCCGAGCAGAGCTCGTTCTCAAGAAAGGAACTAGTCAAGATCAGCTGTCACGCGGATTTCCAACATCCACACAATGCCGTCATGTCTTCTCAAGAATCTTATCTATGGTGATCATTTCGAGATTGGACAAATCTGCGGGCTTCAACACCGCACCTATTGACTCAGTTCCCAGCTCTCTCTTTGTAAACGTGGTCACCCGTACCCCGTGTGATTTAGATGTTCGACAAAATTGACCGACGACGATCGTTGCTGTATGGTCCAAAAGTCAGAGGATTTTATGGTGGAATCCTTGATCTCCTATTACTTGAGGAAAAGGCTGGTTATACGTTCCCGTGTCAAGAACCCGGTCCGAAAGTCAAGAAGGAGGAGCGCATGCAGCGCGGAGGTGCCCAGTCAGCCACGATAGTGTAGGTTGGTGGTACACTGCAAATGAGCTAGAAAGGGGCGCAATGAGAGTATGGAAGGTACACCGTGTTCTCACCTCTTTTACTATACTGGGGCCCGCGGGAGGCAGCCAGCCCTCAAAGGAGCGTGGGTCAAAAGTCTGAAGGATGACTTCGACGTCACTGAGCATAAGTAGCGGTAAGCATTCGCTACCCCTTTCTGGGCCTGATCTACGCAGCCGAACACTCATGTCTCCGAAGCAAGCAGGCTATGGAAAGGCCTTGATTCGCGCAGATGCTACGAAGTAGCCACCCCAAGAACGGGGTGGGGGCCATTTCCTTTCAGTGGAGATTCAACTGCCAAACGGGTCCTCGCTGGCAGTGGAAACATGATCCTGGCCTCCAGACAGAGTTCCTCGATCGGGATTGTTCACCTCAAAGCTAGGATGGACTTCCAAATTAGTATGTGCTGGTGATACGGAGGTCTCAGCCCTGGAGGTCTCAGGCCGTCCACAGGATGCTGCTCCCCCATACTCGCGTGATCCAGACGAGAATGTTTGGCCTGTGTGGTAAAAGAAAGGCTCAAATCTTGGGCTTCTGTATATACGCAATTGTGGGAATTTGTTGAAGGGGGAAGGATCTCTTCACCAGATTGCCTGGGAATTCAATGTCTTGATTACTCTGCTGGGTTTGAAGTAGCGCCCGCTCCAAGATGTCGCAGAACGAGCCATCAAGGATTATTGGTAAAAGTCCCTCTATGACCGAAAAGTCCCTTTCTTCTTTAAAAAGACCTCTTTGGTTGATCGTATAACGTGGTGGGCCCACATCTCACCATCCCCCCGTTTTCACCAGGCCCACATTCACGTCTTCTCATAAACACATCTATACCCACCTTATAAACACTCCCCAATTTCTCAACAAGTAATTAATCTCTAATTACTAAACTTCTCTCAGATATTAATCTAATCATCATAAAGTCATATTCCAAAGTTGAGATACATAACACCCTTATAGTAGTTAGGGACGGGATACTAGTTAACATAGCTTATAAGAAATATTATATCCCCCACTTAATAATTAGAAGTTATCTCTAAAGTCACTAAAGTTACTATATAGCTATAGTACCTATAAGACTTCTCTCTAACTATTAGGAAGCCCAGTTAGTAATATTTCTAATTAATTAAAGTACTCTAAGCTATATATTAACCTACTAGGAGTATAGGGCTCTAATAGCCTATCTGGCCTCCATTAGGGAGGATATCCCTCTCCTTAAGAGGAAGTAGCTAAGAACTTTCCTCCTTTATTATCCTAAGCTCTAAAGCTACAAATATTAGTATATTAAGGTAAAACAGCTTAGAGTAGCTACTTAGAAGAATATTTCCTTATAATTTAACTTTATATAATTACTTATTATAAAAGTAATTAAATTAGGTAACTATTAAAATACTAATAAAGGAGGACTAATAGAAGGAAAATTAGAAAATACTCTAACCCTTAAATATTTAGAAGGGAGTAACTTACTATAAAAGGACTTTAATTTATATATATAGATCTCATTCCTTAAATATATCTCTACTATAAGTAAGTCCCTAATCCCTCTAATTATCTTCAAAAAACTAAGTATTTAATAGTAATAATTTCCTATTACCCTCAAGGATTATAATAGCTAGTAATTTATAATAATAAAGAAGGGGTAGATAGAAGAGTTTATCATAATCTACTAATTAAGGAAAATCTTCATCCCTTAAATAGTACTATTAGACTTAGAAGAATAGTAACTTCTTATAATTAATAAGTATTATATATATATAATACTCAATTTTATATAGGAGTACTTCTTAAATAAGATATATATTATATTTCTTTTAACATATTATTCCTATATACTCTAACTACTTAATATAATAGTCTTTAGCCTACTTAAGACTACCTTTAAGAAGTATCTCTATTAGTAGGGAGGCTATAATTTATCTATAATTATAGTAAAGAAATAATTCCTCTATTACTACTATAAGGCTTAGGAGAAGATCTTAAAAGAATTAAATATCCTCTCTAACTAGTATATAACTAGTTTATAGCTATTATCATAATATAGAGTACTTAGAAGTAACTTTATTAAGGAAAACTATAAAAAGTAAGTTAAATTAGCTAAATTAAATACTTATAATAGAATTAGGGGCTAATTTTATACTAATAAGTATTTCTATCTACTAAAGGGTACTATATTTTTAATACTAAAGTAGTCCTAGGAGCTATATAGGATGGTAACTTAGTATACTACTTAGAAGAATATAAGCCCCATAGTAAGACTCCTCTTTTATAAGATTCTAAAAAATTAGGAGTAGAAAGACTTTAATCTTATAATATCTATATAAAAAAATTATAAGCTAGAGAGAGAAATTAAGCTTATAAGAAAGACTAAGAGGAAGAAAATACAACTTAATTTAAATGAGTTTTTCACAGATATTGAGGTGATTAAATGGGCTTAGATTGAGGTTGGGTGTGTATCTGAGGAAAGCGATGATGATGACGAATCAGAAACACTAACAGAAGTGTGAGAAGAGATCGTGGTTGTGGTGCCAGAGGGGGGGAGAAGAAGATGTAGGTGCTGAGGGATAGGTGGCGAGAACGGGGGGATGGCGAGATGTGGGCCCACCACGTTACTATTTTCGTTGATGTTGGGTGCGGAACACACACATCACGAGGTAGTGAACCGGGATTCAAATTCCTTGACGAACGGTTGGTGCGCTGCAGCCAGGATTGACCCGATACCGAGGATGGAGACTCACTTCCATCCAGGGTGAATAGTAATCTTTCAGAGTCAGTCTCGAGACATGGATATCTTCTCAGTCAGCGTTCTCAACTTTGCAACAATGCTCCCTGCGGAGAAAGGAGACTACCGGATGACGGAGACCTAATTGAGAACTTTCTTGCCGTGGCAACTTCTGATTAAGGACGGCATAACTCTCGTCGACGTCCGTGAGGTCGTCTTCGCTCCTTCGGGACTCGGGGGGACCAGGGGTTCGCTTTGCATATATTGGGTGTTGTCGCCCCCAATTCGTGTAAAGACGACTGGGATATCCTGTCGGCGCTAACGACCGGCGTCTGCAGTGTTCCCCAGCTCCCGGAAACTATCAGACGACCCACCTTCCTAGGGTCCCACGTAAATTAGCAAGAGCAGGTCAGGAACTCCACCGACCCCATGAAATCTCGCCAGGTAGTTTCTTGATCTGGCCGCCGAAGGCCCTTCCGGCTACCGACAAGGTTGACTAGCCACAGCTAGCCACAAGCTTGAACATCTCACGCGCCACTGGCGGCAATGCACAGAAGCTTTCAGCAGCTCTGGTTCTACCAAAGTTGTGGCAGGAAAGGTAATGAATTAAGAGGTTACACCCGCTACCCGTCTCCATACTTCTTTCGACCTAGCAGCCGCGCGCTTCTAGTGTGGTCTGGGTGAGGCTCTTGTTCGCGTACATATTGCTCCAAATTAGAGCAGATATCGCTGTGCCCATGTCCCGGGATCGAAACCGTGGTCAGCGTCGGATTCGGTTGGCCTTCCGAGTCAAGATACATCGCCCATCGGCCATGTACTCGATTCAACGTCAGCCGACGATGACGGGGAAAGTGAGCAGGAAACAAGAGCAAGACTCCTCCAATATGTCGTTTGAATCAGTCAGCTCTTGCATCTCTCCGCTTTCCCCTGGCACTCCCTTCCCTCTTCGTCAGCGCCAAGGAGCCAAGACCTACACGAGTGGACAAGCTCAATCTTGGTCGCTCCCCTTACCGAGACTAGCCAACCTTGGAGCTGTGTCCCTCACCCGCGCCTTGGCGATGTCGCAAGATAAAGCCCTTTTCTAGAAAATCCACCAACAGCCGATGTGGTGGTCCACAGGGCTCTGAAGGCCAGGCAGACGGGCGAAAACTTCGTATCAATGCGGTCTGGGTGGAGACCAGCGATCGCCATCACGGGGCGGCTGCTGAGCCTTGCAAGCCTTGCTGTGGTAGTTGGATCGGAAGGCGCCTGAGTGGAGTTCCAACTGCCGCCCCTATCTTGGGCGCGGGATCCATCTGCGATTCAAGGTGGAACGGCGAGGTCTCCATGGGGACGGCGGGCAAGTTTATGACCGATGGAGAACAACAACAACATTATTCCGTCATGATATGCTATACATGTATTCGCTCAGCTAACATGCAGCAGACCAACAAGGCGCTCCGACACTGGATTAACTTGATACTGTCTGTGACCCGGGCAGTCAGTTCTTGCTGGAAACATGACAGTGATCATCCGTGAGGCTCAACCCACGTGCTGCACTGAACCAAGTTGTTTCGCGCATGAGTCGTCGTTGTGGCCAGTGAAATGCGGCTCAATCACCCTATTCTGCTGGAATACCCACTCTGGTCCAGAAGCCTCACGCGAATCGGTCCGGAATGGATGGCTGATCTGCGGTCTTCACTACGCAACAAGCAGGGAGTTGGCTTGGAGGCCAACCCCATGTTTTGATGGCTAGCCCCTGCGCATCCTTGTTGTCGTTCTTGAAACAGGCCGTCTCCATTGCGCATCTCTATTGCGCATCTGTTTTCTGTTTATTGAACCGTGGTCTTGGCAGGCCAATGGAGGCCTGGTCAGCCGTCAACATGGAGCCATCCGAACAGACTGACCCATGTGCCTGGGTTGACTTCCAAGGTTGGTAGTGGTCAGCGTTCACGAAGGAGGGCGACAGCGTCAAGGGATGGTGGGAGATGGCGAGAAACTCTGGATATAAAGACGGTCGTCTTCACTCGAATATCACTTGCTTTTGCTTCCATCTCATTCACATTCACACCATCATCCAACCACTCCTTCCTCGTGCTTGATTCTTTCGTTAGCAGTTGAACTGCCCAGTCTGTCAAAACTCTGCCGGTCACAGCCTCTCAATCGTCCCTACTCGTCAACATCACCTGTTCAAATATCACTCACTACCAATCTTCAAAATGAAGTTCTCTCTCGCCACCGTTGCCCTCTCGGCCATGGCTCTCGGAGCCAACGCCATGCCCGCCGACAATCTCAAGGCTGATGGCCACGCCGTCCGCCGCGCCGGCCTGGGCCGTGTCGGTGACCTCTACCGCCGTGCCGCCCAGACCTCCGGCTCTGGCCCCTCTCCTACCGGCAGCTCCGGTGGCTCCCAGACTACCGGCAGCGCTGGTGGCAGCTCCGGCAGCGCTGGCGGCTCTCTGCCTGCCTCCTCCGGCACCTCTGCCCTCTCTGCTGCCCAGACCATCGCCGCTGGCGAGTCCTTCGATGGTGGTATGGTTATGTACGACCGTGGTGTTGAGTGCACTGGCCAGTCCGAGGGTGGTGACTCCGACGCCGTCTTCCAGATCGAGGAGGGTGGTTCCATCTCCAACGTTATCATCGGCCCCAACCAGATCGAGGGTATCCACTGCCAGGGCGGTTGCACGCTGACTAACGTCTGGTGGTCTGCCGTCTGTGAGGATGCTTTCTCCATCAAGAACCAGGAGGCTGGTGCCACCACTAAGATCAACGGTGGCGGTGCTTTCAACGCTGAGGACAAGGTAAGCTTATTCAATTTTAATTCGGCACTAGAAACACAAGATACTAATCAGTCCAACAATAGGTCATCCAGCACAACGGTGCCGGCACTGTCGCCATCTCCGACTTCACCGTCGAGAACTTCGGCAAGCTGTACCGCTCCTGTGGCAACTGCGACACCATGTACGAGCGTCACGTTACCATCGACGGTGTTGTTGCTACCTCTGGTGACATCCTTGCTGGTGTCAACGAGAACTTCGGCGACACGGCCACCATCACCAACACCCAGACCACCGGTGTCGAGACCATCTGCGAGAAGTTCCAGGGTACCGAGGGCGACGGTGAGCCCACCAGCATCGGCTCCGGTGCTGACGGCAAGACCTGCATCTACGGCTCCGACGTCACTGAGGGTTAAATCTTTTAATTGGAGACGGGAAAAACCCCTTGAAGATTATGGAGAACAGCATCACCAAGACATGGACCAGAGCCATGACAGACCGACAACCCCAACCAAACATCAAGCATAAAACTGGAGCGTGTTGGATTCTATTGTAACTACTTATTATTCCTTTTGCATGTATATAGCCCAGGATGGCAAAACATGTTCTAAAAAAACCTGAATGTCCCCAATGATCTATGCGACATGAAACTTGAAGCGAACATGAAAGTACAGAGTACCCGTCAAATCTATCTCTCGTAAGTTAATGACAAATCTTTGACAGTACCCAGACACAATATGACCAGCCTAGAAGATAATCTTGTATCGTCTGGCAGCCGCAGACGTCGACACAGTCGCTTGAGGCGCAGCAGCCGTGGCGGTAGGATTCCCATACGTGCTCGAGAACGACCCCGCCGGGCTGACCACAACAAAGTCCTCAATAACAGCGGTATTCGCCTCCAAAGCAGCCTGCTGCGCCTCGTCGCAGGTCTCAAACGCATCATACCAGAAGCACATTGGTCCAATAATAGGATCATGTATCTCGTTCGTCACGTTCAGAGTGCTGGCCGGGCCCTGGGAGGCGTAGCTCGAAGACCCTCCGGCATCTGCCTCGCCAGTCGCCACGTCCTTGCCGAATATCGCCCGCTCGAAGATGCGGAGGACCGTCTCGGGCTGGTAGGCACCGGCTATGTGGCCGGCTTCGAAAACGCGTGAGAAGGAGAAGTTCTTGAACTGTCGGACCAGGCCGCCTTGGTAGCTTGAGTTAGTCGTGATCGGCGCGTAGCCTGCGTTCCGGAAGGAAGATGCATCTGGATACGAGGCTGAGAGCGATACGTTCTCTGCACCCATCCCTGGTTGAGAATTAGTACTGGAGGTGTGGATGGCTTGCGTGTGGCCCGATCCAGCATCATGGAAGGGCTTACAATTGCAGCGGTAGTCGACATCTCCGTAGACCATGGCAACACCGACTCCTGAGTCCAGCACAGACTCGAGCTCCCGCTTGGTGACTATCACCGGGTCGCCAGTCCCGCTAAAGAAGTTGTTGACCACAGAATTGGCGCTGAGAGTGAAGTTGACAGGGACACCGAGAGCCTCCTGGACCCATCGCTGGTTAAAGTACGCAAGGCTGTAAGCAGGGGGAAACGCGGCGGGTGAAGGAAGAGTGATGTCGAACGCGCTCCTCTGTAGCAAGGTAATTAGCATGACCGAATCCTGCAGGTATCTTTATGGGATGGGCATACATTTGAGAGCTCTGTGTATACTCCTTGAATAAAGCCGTATCCAAGCTGCATTGCAGCAAGACATGCTTGGTTGACCTCCTCCACGGCGCCGGTACCTTCAGGGTCCAGCGCGGAAACAGCAGCTCGGCATTGGTCGATGAGGCCATATGCTGCCGACAAGTTACCCGTGGCCATGCTGTAAGCCTCCTCTGGGATGGTCTTTATGCCGTAGGTGTTGTTCATGGCGAACGTGGGCCAAAACGAGACCTGACTTTCGGAGTCAATACATCCATTGATGATTCCCAGCGTCCCAAGTTGCAGTGCTTTGTCTTTCTCGTTGGTCGCGGTTCCATTGGCGATGAGCTCGTTCTGTCGTTGGAAATAGGCCACGGTTGCGGGTCCAAAGAAGCCTGAATACTACTGCACTGTCAGCTTATACTGAGATCGAAATACGAATGCATCATTTGTTCCACGCCACTCACCGAAATCGACCATAGATTTATCTCCGGGTTTGTGGTTGATCGTTCGGGGAACCTGTGCACCATTGTCATTAGAAATCTGGAAAAGACATGAAACTCATGAGCAGCCTCTCGGGTGCCTCTTACTCTTGAAACCACACTTGGGCGATCTGCCACATTTGTTTCGCCACCTGTACCGTTGTATTCGCAGTTCGGCTCGGAGACTGGCTTGACATCGTGGCGAGGAAAGTCGTCTGATTTGATACAACGGTCTGATCCGAGGTTTCCAAAGGGGTGAACTCCTTTGTGATCGTGTTGAATGTGCCGTTCTGAATCTCCGTGTACGAATATCCAGTCTGCACTGGCATATCGATGTACAACATGTTGCTGTTGCGGTTTAGAGACCACTCATTGAGGGTGCTGCTGTTTGAGTCTGGGTTGGTGATACAGGGAAAACCGTCTTCGCCGCCATCCAAAAAGGACGCACCGGGTCCGCCGGGCATCCATATTGTTGTCGGCGCATTAGCGGAATTATTTCTGGCCTCTGCATCCATATTAGTCTTCTATAGGTTCTAAGTTTTCGAGTTTCACATCGACCCACCGAAATACCAAAAGAAGATGCTCGCATTGTAGGAATTGTCCGCGACTGGGAAAGTGACGTATCCGGAGTAGCTGTTCACACCCGGGGTAGTTTCGCAAATCTCCGTCTGGATGGCCAGTTAGTCAAATCCGAGTGAGGTTCCAAGACCAATGGCATTTCTTGTTCGATGTGTGAGCTGACATACCTTCTTATACGAGATGGATGAGCCTGGATAGTTGACGGACTGGATGATCGAGACATCGTCCGGAAATGGAATGAATGACTGCCCGGACACAACAAGCGAGCCAAGAATGGAACCTAGGACAGAAGCCCGCAAAGAAAACATTGTATGAATCTCTAATGTATTGAATGCGAAAAGAGTGCAGCGTTGTGGAAAGTGGTGGCGGATGATATTTGCAAGTAGACCTGGGATTGTCCTGATTTTATAATGAGCGCTCTCAAATATCTACGAACCCGTTGGGAATCCGGCCGTGCAACGCGCCTGAAGCTTTTGGCGAACGGACCAGTAGGATAACACGAAAATACTGGGACACGTACACGGGCGCAGCGGAGGCATGAGGCGGTGCAACGGGTCAGCCCCTAGACGGATGTCAGACTGCATCTGATTGGCCCGTTCGCCAAACTGATTCCTCCAGCCAGCGGAAGAGGCTGAGAATGGGAGAGCTGCGGCCAGGCAGTAGCAAACAGCAATTATAAGCTAAAATTTCTCTGTCAACGGATCCCAATAACTCGTAATCAGTACCAGAAATCAGCCCCATCCCTGACGAGGATCAACAAGCAACTCAATCGTAGGTGAAAGACCCAGAGAAGTGAAGAGCCAATCACGAGACACAACATTTGTACCGGATGAAAACTTCCTCGGATTTTGAAAATTACATTGCCAATTCAGGAATTAGAAAGTTTTAGTTGATGGAAATAATGTTCTGTGGTACGCAACCATACTGTCTGCCTGCGTTAGATATGTGGCGCGGAGAGTTGCAGATGTGGTCGAAGCAGATGCAGCTGGTCTCGGAGGCAGCATGGGTGGGTGTATCTCGTCCTTTTCCCGTTTACATATTCCTATGGAGCTGTGGGTGATGGATTGGCACAGTGGTACATACTCAATGACCTACCCTAAGGGAGCGATAGCATTGGTACCTTGCCGATCATAGTCACTGGGCCGAGAATACGAATACCAACTTGAACCTCATAGGGCCTGTGGTTATTTAATTGCCGCTTTAGAATCAGCAGAACTGATAACAAATCACGTACATGAACAATCGAGTTAGAACTCATGGACGCGGTGCAGTTGTGCTTAAGGCTTTACTGCTATGAGCGTTGGTCGGATGTGGACTACGGAGCCACAGCATCCACGAGTAGTATTCCCTAACTTCTGAAAGGAAAGCATCCTGCGGAGACACTCCCAGGGAATTGTTCCCTATCCTCCCATAGGTTCTCCTCCTAAGGAAAGCGTTGTGCAGAAAAATATGTATTTTAAGAAGGAATTGTAGTGAGAATGTCTTTTTTGAAATGACTTCATTAGGAATAATAGATCAGGTTGAGGTAAGCTGTAGAGGCTCTAGAATTATGTTGTATTGTCGTTTCTCAAGGTGAGGCGCTGTCACAGTAATACTGCCCGTGACTTGTGGCTCAGATGTTGTCATTTCGGGCCGGTCCTTCCCGCGCCAACGCCCAAGAGGTCAGTATTATCTCGCCTTTGGATTTATTTGACCAATAGCTTTCAAGTATTAACTTAGACTATCAAGGGTACTTGGTATCTTGTCGAAGGCAAGTGAAGGGACTTTCTATGCTCCGTGCACTTGCATTATTATCGTAGGCAGTACACTTGGCAGCCGTTTGTGGCCATTCCTATATCACAGCACTTATCGGACACTTGTGCACGCCGCCAAATTGATCAAAATCAGACCAACGTATTCAAAACATGATTGACTTATTCCAGAATTGGGTGTCATGCCGAGGAATACAACCTGGGTCGAGCCATTGGAATCGCGTCATCTTTCCCCAGGTGTCAGACGAGGGACACTGATGACATTAGATAGCTCCCATCATGTAAGATCGGGGTGATTTTGAACCGAAATCCTGATTCGTTCTGGCAATTGTGTTCGTTGATTGCAAGACTGGCCGCGACGGATGGGCACCAAGCATGCAAGAAATCCATAGAGCTGATCTGCAAGCGTAGAGGTGAGACAAGGCGGTCCTCCAGCCGAGAATGCCCTCCTGCAAACCTTTGAAGGCCAGAAGAGCCCAGAGTCTTAGTCATTCCAATAATCAAACGCCTGCTCTTGGCCCAAATCGATTGTGCACTCATTGGACCGCGTAACTGTTGACAATGGCCAATGTGACTGAACTAATACAAAAGTCCTCTTCGCCCCCGCCGCCACATACAACTCCCCTGACACAATAATATAGTGTATACTATAAGTGAGGGTATTTTTATGTCCCAGCCCTATTGAGGTCACGCGCCATGCGGTTTGGTTCGTTCAGCCAATTCCATGTCCGAATCACTGCATACGTTGGCTGGACGCTAGTGTGAGTTCCTCCATTCAGCTTCAGGGACTAAGCTACCCTGAGGCCCTTGAAATAGACCTAGGGTCACTTCGCCCTACGCCAGCCCTGTGGAAACGGTTCTTGCCAAGATTAAACACATGGCCAGCGCCCTTCGAAGACCCCTGAATTGACCATCGTGCACAGCAGACTGGTGCTTGGCAAGGCGAGGCCCAGCAGGTTGGTACGCCAAAAACAACATTGAGGTGCCAGGCTTGATTAAACATGATCACTTCTGTGCGAATAACTATTTGGTAATGAATTTATTGCCTTCCATGAGGCTATCGCTGTGTAGTGAAGCAGCGACGGCTGAGACACGAAAACTATATAAACGGGCATGATGGCCCCTCAAAACATCTCTTCAAGGGAGTATCAACCTCTCAAACTTTCTCTTCCAGCTCTCCAGCCTGATCATACTCATACAGTTATTTGACACTACTTCCCGCATTCAAGATGAAGGCAACATTCTTCCTGACTATTATTCCCCTCATCGCCAGCGTGGCAGCCAACCCGGTCCCAGAAGCCGAGCCCGAGGCTGCGCCTGTTGCGCTGCCCATGGCCGAGAGCGACTCTGGCCTCTCAAAGCGTGACAATTGGTGCACTTTGTATCCCACTGTCGCTTCTGCTCCCTGCTACTATGGGCCTGGCACCAACGGTGTCCGCACCACCATCAAGCCCACCAGTGGTCGTTTTGGTGTGAAGTGCCTGGTCAACAACAAGCGGGACCACATTCCTGGTTGGGGCTGCTACGTCGACCGCAAATATACCAATACTGGCTGTGAGAGTATGTCTTTCTCTTTCCCAATGCTTCCATGGCTCTTTCCTTCTTGATCATTCGTCGCTGACGTATTACCTTCAGCTGGCCTCAAGGCTTGCTCATAAGTTCGAGCCTGTTCCGCTTGTTATACTGTTCAGTTCGTGCGAGAGATTTAAGTGGTGGGGGAGATGAGATGGACTGGATCATATGATAGGGATGACGAGATGACTTCTGATCCGATTCGGCACATGTGTCCGTAACTTCTTTAAATACATGATTTGACATTTCAACATTCAGAAAAGTGACCCCTGATCCTGCCTAGTTTTCTGCGAGGATCTGAGACGGTCTTCCATCATGACTTATTTGGATCCAAATATCCCTGCTTAACAGTGAAGCCTTCCCCAAGCCTCTCAAAATATTCGATCGTCATGTCGCTTTCCCAAGTCGGCTTTGACTTGGGCCACAACTCTGCGTAGTACGGCTTGACAAGCTGCACATTTTCAAACCACTCTCGCGACGCGCTCCAAATTTCGATGAAGCGGAACCTGCCTGGCTGGCTGGGGTCCTGAAACACGTCGAATAGCACGCACTCAGGCTCTTTCGCGCAAGCGGCCCAGACCGGACGATGTGCCTTCTTGAAGGATTCAATGAGATCCGTTTTGATGTGGAAAGTGACGAACAGTGTCAGCTGTGGGAATGGTTGGGCCATACTGACGCACAGAGGGAGGGCTTGAAGGTGTGATGTGGCGACGTGAGAGATCTGGTCGAAATCGTCCTAATTAAACGGAGTGCTCAGAGTTCAACGAGTATGATGAAGAGTTAGAACAGCACAAGAATTCCTACAGCAACTTGCGGAGGCAAGGACCAATATATAATCACATGCATGGACGAGTTGCATGTAGGCACGGGCGTTATCGCCGACGACTGACGTCGGACTTATCTTGGTGACACACCCCCATACGTGATCGAGATATTCCAAATTGTCATGACTTGCTACGAATACAGTGTAATATTTCTATAACTCTAGTCTGAATCTATATCTGATAGAGAAAATCTCAGACATCTTCCCGATGGAAAAATACATGA
Organism: Diaporthe ampelina; assembly: GCA_023522825.1. NCBI lineage: Eukaryota > Fungi > Ascomycota > Sordariomycetes > Diaporthales > Diaporthaceae > Diaporthe > Diaporthe ampelina. Next base: position 654,311 of record JAMFTM010000011.1, on the reverse strand, counting down.
TATGAGTGACAGTTGCACTGTCTTCTCGGCTTATAAATTGTGACCGTCCTGCTCTTCAACATAGGGAAAATATCCCTATGGTACTATAATTGAAATGAGGAAAAGATCTTTCTGATAATTTCAAGCATCCATTCGCGTTCAATTCTCGGCCTTCTTGGTCGCTTTGGTACGCAGCTTCATCATCAAGTACACCATCGCATAGCACCCGGCCACAAAGGCGACGACGATTCCGGCATTTCTCCAGCCGTATGACTCTGCCTTTAGATTGAGTGTACGCAGGAAGTCAGCGCCTGTTGTATACTGGCACACCTCACAACGGCTTGTGGCGTCTGGGTTGAGGAGGTTCGTGCCAGCACCCATGCCCTGCTGGTAAGCAGCCAAGTAGTCACCGCAGGTCTGGTTCACGGGCGGGTCGAAGATGGAAAGTTCCCCGGCTTTGCATTGGACACGCTTCTCCCATGTCGTGAAGACCAGCAGGGAGCTCATGAGGTAGTTGTAAGGGTCAATATAGTAGATCCTGCGTGGAAATTTTGTTAGTGACTGATCTTGAGAGCACAGACTAGTCTAGAATACTGTACTTACCAGTATCTCCAAAAGGACACAATCTGGCTGTATGGTACCATGACGCCACAAAAGGATACCAGAGTCATCACTACGAGCGGGTTGACAAGAGATGCGAAGACCGCGTTAGGAGTATAGGCAGCAATCATTTGTCCAATACCGGTGTAAAGGAACTCATAGAAGATCTAGACTCCTGTCAGCCCACGATTTTGCCCCGCTTGCTGAAAAAGGGGCAGTCAGAAGCTTACCGTGACGAAGAAGACACTGCCGGCATGTTCCGCGGACGAGGGCAGGCCTGCAGTAAAGTACCAACACACAAAATACAAGAAGGCGCAGATAATCAAGTACGGAAGCTCAGAGACGACTAGTCCCGTCACAAAAGGAGCCCAATGGTACATCTTGCTCTTCTTCTCGCGTGCCTCAAACAAGTCGCGTCGGTCGAGAAACAGGGGTTGGAGCTGAGCAATTACACCCGGTGCGACAAAAATAAACTGGAATATGGTGAACAAATTCTGCTGGAGGTCCGTCAAGCTATCTCCAATCTTCCAGTACGTGAAGCCATTGAGGAGTGCGAGACTGATGTGGAGAATGAATTTGTTGCTGACGTATTCGGTGTTGCGGAAGAGGGAGACGTTCATCCGATGCGTGACAAGTCTGATCTGGGTCCACATTGAGGCGGCGAACTCGTTACCGTCGTCTAGGGTACTTGATTCACGACTTGCGGCTTCTTCGATCATGCCGTCCAATTCTTGGCACAGCTTCTCATGCTCAGGGGACTGTAGCCAAGTTTGGTGCCAGTCGCGGCCAACGCTTTGACGTCCGGCCCCCGTGACTACATCGATCATATGCTCTGCAGGATTGGCTTCAGGAGGACAGGGCTCTCCATTCCGAGCGAAGTAATCCTTGATAGTCTTCGCGTTGTCGCCAATATCTCCGAAATAGACTGTTCTCCCTCCAGTGGTGAGAAGCAAAAGAGTATCGAATTGGGCAAATAGTTGCGCTGACGGCTGGTGTATGGTCACCAGCACGGCCTGTCCAGCCTCAGCCAGTTTCCGTAGAAAACGAACTGTGTTATAGGCAGCCTGACCATCGAGCCCAGAGGTTGGCTCGTCCAGGAAAATCAAGACACTTGGCTTCGCCACCAGTTCGACACCAATCGTCAGACGCTTCCTCTGCTCGACTGAGAGCCCAGCTCCTGGTCTTCCCACTAAGGTGTGCTCGATATCGTGGAGCTCAAGGAGGTCGATAATTGTATCCACGTAACGGAGCTTTTCTACATCGGGAGTATCTCGAGACTGGCGCAAAAGGGCTGAAAATTCTAGAGCCTCCCTGACAGTGGCCAACGGCTCATGGATATCGAGTTGCTCAACATAACCGGCCGAGCGCTGGAATGATACGGGAATAGGGCGACCGTCGACAAGGACGGATCCATGAATCGTTCCTTCAGTCTTTCGTTGCGCAAGGACGTCTAGGAGTGTTGTCTTTCCAGCTCCGGAAGAGCCCATCAAGGCACCAAGCATACCCGGTTTGACGTAGCCTTGAACATTGTTGAGAAGCACGCGATCTCCATCCGGGGTCTTGACGGTGTAGGTTAGATTCCTCCATGTGAAGATGCTCTTGTTACGGATGAGGTCTGGGCCATTACTGAGGCCACTGTTTGGTGACTGAACCGCCTGTTTCTCAACCTGACTTGTCTCCTCATCTGCCAGCCGCGAGACGTGTTTGGCTTTCTTGGCTTTCTCCCGAGGAATCAGCAGACTTCGGCCACCCTCGCCCGTAAGCTTCCACCTTGAGGTGAAGAAAATGGTGAGGGCGACAAACAACACCCACCACGCGATAATAATTCCCACGTTGCGCCAGACATGGTCATGGCTAAATTCCATTGACCATAGATATTCGTCCCCGGTCAGGCTTGAGGCACCGACCCTCGCGCCGGAAACACCGGCACAGGCCTGCCCTCCCTCGCCCGCGGAGTAGCCCGGACCGTTCGGAATGAGATTTGGTCCAACGCATGGTATATCCTGACCGTGAAACTCATTCCCGAGCAAGGCCTCGAACCCGTAGGCCATTGGATTGATCCAGAAAAGCCAACTGAGCCAGGGGTGCATTTCCGGCTTCGCGATCATGTAACCCATGTAACCGAAGAAGGCGACGAGAACCAAGCCGGAGGCCTTCGACGCGGCATCGAAAGTTGGGAATGCCGCACCGATAAGACGAAAGAGCGCTGTCATGGACATGGCACTGACGAAGCAGATGAACCAATAGGTAAAAAATGCTTCAGCCGAGGTCTTCAGACCGACCATGAAGTACATTACGATTCCGAAATGCGTGATTTGAAACAGGAGGATTGGGAAGTCAGAGATTATCTCGGCGATGACGACGGCTGATGGCTTGTAGAGAGCAAAAGAACGGTGCTTGGCCAGGATGGGCCGGCCCGTGAAGGAATCGGTGACCTTGGAAAGGGCGATGACAGCGTGATACAGGATCGAAAAGAAGAGGGTCCCCCCTTTGATGAAGAGGCCGGCAGAATTGTCTGGGGCAGCGTAGAACAGTGAGGCACTGATGAGAGACTGGACCAATGTGGCTGCCTGTTGCAGAATGAGTGTCGCCTTGTCACCAAGCATGATTTGGTACTGCCTGATAATGGCTGCCCAGACCTGAGTTGGGAAACTAGCCGTCACAGGTGACGATGCAGAGACTCCACTGTGTTTCTCGTGGGCGACTGATTCCTTAAATGAGATCGTGTTTTCGACGGCCTCTTGGCTTGATGGATAAGCAACGCACTCCTCTAGCATCTTAGGCTTGAAGGCCGATCGATCGTAAGCAGCAAGCACCTCATCTGCGGTACGGGGAAAGGACTGCTCGAATCCCGGGGCAATCTGACGCTCTGTGGGTACAGTGACGCCGGTCAGGAAGTCCCCCGAGTTTGATCCTGATTCCCTGAGAAAACCTAGGCCTTCCATGAATGGTACCGCATCCTGCCGTGGGCCGTAATAGATCTGCTTGCCTTCGTCCAGGACAAGTACTTTGTCGAAGTGCTCGTATATCCCGTTACCGGCCTGGTAGAGCGTAACAATTGTAGTGAGTCCAAGCACATCCGTCATCACTCTCATGGCTTTGATCCACTCCAGGGCTGTGCTGGCATCCAATCCCCTGGTTGAGTTGTCCCAACAGAAGACACTGGCCCGCGTGGTAAGACACTCGAGGATAGAGACGCGCTTCCTCTCCCCTCCCGAGACGCCTCGAGTGAATGCATCTCCCACTTTCGTATGCGCCGTATGAGGAATACCGGCGAGCCGAAGCAAGAAGTCTTTATTGTCATGGACGTATTGTTGCCTTGTCATTCCAGCCGGAAGGTGGTGGGGGACTTTATTGCGCGCGGCAAAGTTGATCGTTTCCTCGACTGTCAATGTCGGGTAGAATATCTCTTCCTCTGTGTTCATGATTATTTGGCCACGGTACGGCTTTGCCTCCTCCGCGGTCATGCTTCCGAAGGACACATTTCCCGTAATTTCTTCGTAGCCAAGCCGGTTGTTGGAAAGAACGCTGAGCAATGTCGTACAGCCAGAACCGGGCCGTCCGAGAACAAGTAGCATCTCGCCTGGCTTGACACATCCGGACGAGTTGTCTATAATTGTCTTGAGCGGTCTCGATTTGCCGTCCCTGTGGAAGGGGTAGAATTGAGAGACGACGTTCTCGTTGAAAGTAGCATTGCTACTGATGCCTTTGACAGTCAGGTTCTGCCAGGTGACACCAAGCTTCCTAGGCTTTTTCCCTGATTCTTCGTCGCTGTCATTTCTTCGGTGCACTTCTTCGGTCATGTGCCACGGCTCTCTCGCCCGGGTCGGAATTTTCTGGATCGTGTCGATGTCTGTCTCTGATCCATTCGACTGCTCTCCCCCTCCGAGCACCGACTCGACGTCCGTGGTTGACCATCTATCGGTCATTTCAAAAGATTTTGTTTGAATTCAACAAGAGAAACGGCTGGTAGTGATAATTGGGAGGGTACGGAGTCCCTGTGCTCGGAATCGAACCTATGTATCTTTTGCACTGCTCGACAATTTGCTTTTGGGAAACCATCTTCACTTAAAGAAAAACCCTTTGTTTTCCATATATTGAGCAAAACTTGGTGATGACACGTAGACAGGACCTGAGAATTAATCATCTTTATTTGTAAGACAACAGTTTTAAGCGGATCTGAGGGAAGTTTCTATGACGATGGGTGTATTAGTGATGGTCTCAAACCTTGTCGCAAGGGCTTCCTACGGGGATCAAAAGAGCAAAATTGGATACGGCCAAGCTGTTATCACGGCTCCTGTCCGTTCAAAAGGACGGGTTGCGGAATTGTCCGCCTGATACCGTCGGACTGATTACTGAACTCTTGTCTCGGATCCGGCGCCCAGGCGGCCTATCGCTAGCTCAACGGCCATTTCGGGATATCGCGCAATCGTGAATCATTATGCAGGTGTTCTACAATTGTTTTGACCCACAGTTGATGGACCGCTATCGTCTTCGGTAAAATTTGAAATGAGCGCATCCGCAGGCTCGCGGCTGTTTGATGCGTTCACCCTTCCATTTGAAACATGAAGCAGTGTCCTTGTTCGTCGACCTTGGGACAGGGAGCTTTCTATAGAGGCCAGATGACTAGAATGTCTTCTCTCCAAGCCAAGTAGTAAACATTCAGATTGAAAAAACCGGGTAAGGTCAGGGCGTCGCTGACTACGCAAGCCTGTCTTTTCAACCAAGCTGAAGCATCAGCATAAATTTATGATAGGAATTAGAAGACTGCCCTGGGGTGTCGCTGGGAGTATCGACTGCATACACTGCCGGCACTTTCGAAGCGTGAATCCTCTTTGACGAGTTGGGCTGGAGGGCGCGGAGGTGTTTGGTGGTGACGGAACGTTGACCGCGACAGCGGAGGGATGAAAATGGAATCATGAAAAAACTAAAAAACAGGTTTAGCCAAGCACTTGATTCTCCTTTTATCCGCCCTCAGTACAGCTACATTTCCTGGGCAGGCACCCTTAGTCGCTCCACACTTGCGGGTGAGTGCTGTCAACGGACTCTGCAATGCGTATTTGGAACTCGTGACACTGGAATGCATACATGGGCAGAATTGATGCTTATGTGATGTTCATTCTATGTGGCATGTGGCGTCCCGAAGATTACATGACTTCGGCTGCCGATGGAGATGTTTGTAATGTACACTGCTGTTCAGCAATCGACTAAAATGCGGAAACTCTTAGAAAAAAGGGTCTTGATGCTCCCTTCAAAATGACTTGGTGTGTCCATACCCATCAGACCCGCGACTTTCTCTCTTTCTTCTCTATCAAAGCTTGGTCAGTCCTCCAAGCTTGGTCTAAGGTGTACTTCTTGACGAAGAAGCTGAGCACAAGGGTAGCTGCGCTAAAGCCAGCCACGTAATACCAGAGACTTTTCAGGCTCTCTGAATATGCCTGAACTAGCTCCTTCCTCATGGCGGATGTGGCCGGTAGTGACTTCAGAAACGCGATGAGGCCCTCTATCTGGTGGCTGAACTCATCTGCAAGCGATGCGATGGTTGTCAGGCCGCCGGCCACTGCTCTGAAACGGTTTTGTAAAATTGTACCCCCGACGGAGACGCCAATTGCTTGTCCGAGCGAGCGGCTGAAGGAGAAGAAGGACGCTGCAGGTCCGGCGTCTTCCGGCCGACCCGCAGCCTGGATGGCGACTGGGACGGTTGTGAACAGGACTCCTGTGGATATGCCGATGGGAATGTTGAGGAGGATCCAGCCAAAGACAGAGGTGTATTGGTCGAGAAGGCTCAATAGGACGAAACCGAAGACTGTTACAGCCCACCCTAAGCGGATGAAGGTGCGGTATTCGCCAGTCTTGGTTGCTAGAAGGCCTGCGATAATACCCGCAGCTACTCAACGAGTCAGTAGTGATCATATAGCTTCTTCCCGATCCCGATAAACTCTAGACTTACCAACTATCGTGATGCTCTCTGGCATGGCTGCCAGAGCAGTGCTGATGGTTCCGTAAAACTTGACAGCCTCGTAGTAAATGACCAAGAAGTAGAGCAAACACCATACCACCGATCCATGTGCCATGGCTAGCAAGTAGCAGATGATCATGCTCCTGTTGTTAAAAATGGTTGGTATGATGATTGGCTCCTTTGCCAGCATGAACTCATATATCATGGTGAAAATAATGCCTTCGGCGCCTTGGACCATTGGAAACCATGTCTGCCAGTCGCCCCATTCGTACTGGACGCCGCCCCAGGAGAGGCCAATCAGGAAGCAAACGAGTGAGCCGGTGAGAGCAATGGCACCGATCCAGTCGAAGCGTCGCAATTTCGGGAGAACGTCACCAGGGACAGGCGTTTGGTTCAGGTAGAATGTAATGGCCAGAAATCCAAGCACGACGAAGGGAATCATGATCCAAAAGATCCATCGCCATGTTGCTTTTTCGACTAGAACGGCACCGAGCAGTGGCCCTGATACCATTCCGGCGGCCCAGGCTGGAGCGACGAGGCGTGTTAGTCTAATAGTAATCATAGGTACGCTTATTAAAAAGTAAAAGCCCCACATACCTGAACCGAGATATCCGAGATACTTTGCACGATATCTCAGAGGAACCAGATCCGTTACCGTCGTCTCAGCTAAGGTAATTATTCCGCCTCCTGTTTCCCAAGGGATCAGTGTCACGCTAATTGCCAAACACCGGACCTCGGAAACTGACCGCCAATCCCCATGATAGTACGCCCAGCTAAGAGGACGGTAAAGTTTTGAGCCTGACCAGAGATTACGCAACCAGTGCAGAAGAAGACGCATGATATTTGTATCATCTAAGTTGGACAGGTCAGCGACATAATAGATGTGGAAGATTCTTGTTGTCTTGTGCAAATATATAAGTGCTAAAGAAACCACATCATCCAGCCACAGCGAACCAGACAAACAGGGGATGGTTGGGGAGACAGAGGTATGCGTACCAACTTCCTGCCGAAAAGGATGCTGAAGGAGGCGAATATTGGTTGAGAGACGGCAGAGGCTAACAGAAAGCTGCTACCGGTCCAGAAGGCTTCGATTGACGAGCCTTTCAGCTCGGTGGCAATGGTAGGAAGGGCCAAGGCGAGGCAAGCGGCTTCGAGAGAGACGCAGACGCTGACAACAATCAGCGACCCGAATGCAAACAGGAAAGCCCTCGATGGCCGCCAGTCCAGTTCGACCTCTGTGACTAACTAGGCTTCAGCCGTCGATCATCACTGCGCCACGGAAGGGTAATAGTTGCATTTACCTTGGTTTTCCTCTTGGATCGGAGCACTGGGGGGCTGTTGCAGGTAACCTTGCTGCAAGGCTCGCAGCGCCGATTGTCTTGTGCTGCTTACTCTGTCCGTGTACGGCGGCGGAACGTATGAGTGTCTGCTGTTGCGGCCACCGGGCCAGATACTGAGCGGAGGTCGAGGAGTGCCTGGACGGTCAGCGCCATGCTCGCCTGTGAGTATCTCGGTGTATTGAGAGTCGTGCTGCGGCTTGCCAGTGTATCGCAGATATGTGTCGTCTGTTACAGAAGGCAATGCCATATTGCTGACGTTCGACTCCGCTCGAGTAGCGACAGATGCAAACAGAGCACAATGTTGACCAGACTAGCCACGGTAGTAAAGATCGTCTTTCTCTTCAATGTCTACTAAAGCTATATAACAAGGCTATGGACCACTTAGACACCTCGCATATCAATCCCTGTGAAAGACCAGGTTGCGTGCTGACGGGGTCAGGAGTGGCAAGCATATCCTGGAGCCTCACCGTCCCTACTTTGGGTTATCAACGGGCCTTGGAACGGGTATACCGCAGCGACACCTGTCATCTGATCGTCTGAACTTCTGCTGCGGCAGTTAGTTCGGCGGGGGATCGAAGAACATGGTTAAGAGCATAGCTGCAGGCAGGAATCACACACCCCCTCACGTCCAATATAGACAAAACGGGCCACAAATTGCCACGGCTCCAAGCCAGCAACGCAATTATCATCAGCACAGCTTGCTGCGGCGCAGACGTCTGTTCTTGTCAAACCTTGCGGAGGACGAGCACCACGTCGACGCCAAGGAAGCCCCTTGCCTTCTCGTTCAGAAGCTAGGCCGCAGTGCCATTCCGAGCCTGGACATGTGAATGGCTGAGGGGCTCGAATTCAATTCGGAAATCCAGGGATGAAGGTTGTGACAGCTGCGGAATACAGTACTAAAATCTTCGGGTTGAAAGTTGAGGCTCAGGTCGTCCGGATGCGGCAAGGAGAGGGATGGGCGCTTTGTGATCTGATAGGGGGTTGTATTTGCGGGGATCGACTGTGACCCCGGGAGTGGATGTCGCATCCGTGTGACGCCGAGTCGTTGGCGGAGAAAAGTAATATGCCGCACTCATTAAGATTACCAGATCAGGACGCAAGTGCTACCTACAGGCGCAAGACAACGCATCCTGTAGTCACTGTAGCGCCCTAAGAGGAGAGGTCCGCGTGGGCTGGAGTGCCAGCTCGCAACGACATATGATCTTGAGGGGTTACTTCGCGAAGCGGGATCATGTTGACTTACTGGCTGACTTACCATCCGGAAATTCCACGGAACGATCTGTCAGTACAAAGCTGCATACGCCACTCCAACAAGACGTCATTCTGCCAAGTCTTGAGATCTCACGGGTGGTATTCGGCTCTCTTAGACTGGATCGATGCATGTTTGAGCATGTGCTCACGCGACAGCGGCCAGAGTTTCAAAGAATTGCGGCTGGAAGCTTGTTGCGAGATTCCATAGGTGAGTAAGCAGGTGTGCACCTTACAGACTATACGCTGAAAATTGCAAATACTTGAAATGCCATTTTTATTCATCCCGTTGATGTCGGGCATGCTTTGGACTAAATAGACCGGCCCTTAGAAGAACAGATGAAGGGATCCAGCAAGGCTTTTCGGGAACGGAACTTAGCACTTGGCGTCAGCTGCAAAAACTCCCTGGTGTATCAAATACTCCCTTTAGCGGCTTTGTCCGAACATGGAGTTTGTATTCGCGCTCGAGCACCGAACAGGACCCTCAATGCCCGACACATTGCGGACTTACACCAATCACACAACTTCACGGCGGATAGACGAGGACCGACTGACTTTGCCGCCTTTCTCGTCCCCTCCCCGATTATATCACATTCGAGAATAACTCGGGAGGAGGTATAGATGATGGTGCAGTGAAGGCACGCCATGCATCAGGTCTAACGGCAGTTGAAAACCAAACCAAGGCGGGAACGTGCAGTGTGCTCTTCTGTGCGCGAGCTCGTGCACATGCACGCATTTTGAGGAACCGGAGTCTTAGCATCTCAAGGTTTTCATGCATCCAACCACGCTACGCCTGGAGCCTGGAGAGCGGCTCACCATTCCGGTACTAGATAGGTATTTTCAGATCGTGAGATTGAACCTGGACCAGCAGCTGTGGTGGTCTTTCAAGGAATCCACCTCGTCTACTTCAGTCCGAGGCAAAAGATGTGATTAAATATCCCCTGAAGAAACCCTTCTCGCCACAAGACACACAATAAATTCTAGTCTATAAAGATGGGCATGCAATTGATTTGACTCCCTTTTATAGTCCTTCAAAGCGCATACGTGTGTGCTTCCCCGTCTCTGCATGCCACTTGCCCTTAGACAGCAAGATGCCCGCATGCTCGAAGTCGAAATATTTCTGCAGTCCATTTTTGATATTACTCGGCCACTAGTTCTCATGTACCAGCAAACCTTCTGCTCAAGGTCAAGCGTGAGCGTCCCATCATTACCAATCATCACGGGAAGAGGCAATCGACAGCGCGCAAGTGATACAGATCCTTCACTTCCAAGACGTACGAGTTTGTAGTCTGTCATCTTCAGATTACCCCCTACCGGAGTACCGGCGTTTATTGCTTTGTTGTTTATTGTGTCTAGCTAGCTGAATAGCGGCGGTCAACAATATCAGAGCGAGCGTCTCGTAGTATCTTTTGGGGCACCTCAATCTTTGAAACCCTCGTATTCGCCGTTGATTGCAGGGAAACTTGGGCTGTAAAGCAAATGTGCCTAAATCTTACGTTGCGTGACCAACACTCTCTAGACCAGATTCAAAGTAATTTGAGCGATATTTTCAAGGACAATTACATGCTGAGGGTTTAAAAATACCGGGCCGCACGCCTGCAAGATAAAGATGGTTCAGATGAGATTGAGCTTCTGGTGTCACAGCCATCAGAATTGGGAGACCGGAGTGCAGGGATTGTTGATAAAAGTACTGAATTGGTGCGGAACAAGACACCGAACCCCATTCTAAGTAGTTGAACCAGTAGAGGTAGATTTTAAGTTCCTGATAATGCTCGTCATGAGAGAGAGCCTCAATTGCGCCCTATGCTTACCCATCGTCATCGCATAGTGGTATGATTGAATATCGCATCGAGCTACCTAGGTACGCTGATGATGGCAGGGTTAGACATGACAGAAAGTAGAAACAAGAGACTTTAAGAAGAACTAACAAATTTGAAGCGGCATCATACAAAGGTATTCATGTGCCAACCGCCAACTCAACGATGAGCACTTCAGCGAAGTCTGGCGATCGTTGCTGCTTCACGGAGGACGAAGTGAGAGATAAATTTACGCTGTTCCAAGGTGGGAACTTAACAACAAATCTGTAACAAAAGGGCCTCTGTGATATGCCATTTCTTAGATGCGGATCCTATTTACTCCGTGCATGGAAAGCGAGAGGTTTTGCTTGTTTAGTGATACGGGCAATGCACATAAAGCGCTAGGGGCGCCATTTGATTGCTGCCTCGATGATTACTCATTGAACAAAGTCTACTAAGATAAGACTAAACCAGACAGGCGGAATGCTCCGAGGCCCAAGCTCTGAAGAGCATTGATTATCTCGAATCTGCCTGGCTCTGTTTGCGGTCCGGACTTATACGACTGTAAGTCGCAGGGATCACTATCCGGTAGCCGCGAAAGTATGCCCGGCCGCCTCAAGCAGACAATCTCGATCTGGGCTACCATTGGAATGGCCGCGAATCAGCAGACAGGACGAAAGTGCGAACGGCTGCCCCATCTAGGAACTATATGCGCTCACAGGTGCCTAAGAAGAAAGAGTTCAAGGAGCACCGCGCGATGCGTGGGACCAAATCAACGGGAAGATGTCTGATTTCGAACTCCGACAGCTTCTGGTCGAGCTCTTTCAGAGAGCCGGCACTGCGGCGGGTCTCCATTCTTGCCGTGTGGGTTGTCGGACATCGAAACGGGACGTTCGTCGATTCGAAACATCGTCAAGGACTCAGACTTAAGCATTTATCCACTGACCGCAAGTAAATCAAACAGTAGCGGTCACAAACCCAGCTTCATGCCACTGCATACATGCGAATCTTGTCAGCTGTTTGAGCAGGATTCCATACTAAGTAAGGAGTAGTCCACTGTAGCCAGCGTTTCCGCAAAGCTTTAATTGTTTCTGTCATAGTCGTTGATCGACTCGTTGCTTCTTTTCATAACTTGTCTTTCTCCCACGCTTTCACTCCATCTGTCTCGAAATACCAACTAGGCCATGATTCAAACTATGTCTACGAACCCGTCCGACCGAGAAGACCCGCCGCCACACCCACGGCAAAAGTATGGTGCATCTTGTGAAGGATGTCGGCGGCGCAAACTGCGATGCGACCGTCGCCGGCCACAATGTGGCATTTGCCAAGAATCCGGTATCCGGTGCCATGTCGCTGTATCCCGTACTCTCAGGGGCCCAAAGCCTGGATACATCAAAGATCTACAAGCGCGCATTGGTGAGTCAAGCTCCTTGGATTCGGCAGATAGATGCTGGAGAAATAGATACCAGCCAGCGACACTTCGGAATCCCGCTAACTGAAGACTGATCCCCAGCTGCTCTAGAAGGATCTATCATCCAAGCCAACCAGCAAGAGCTCTCCAGCTATAGTGATCATGTTGAGAATATGGTCCTGAATGGCTCTCAGGCCCCGCTCGACCCGTTCGATTTTGATGAGCCCCAGGCCCTCAAGCTCGGCATGCCCACCTCTTCCTACCCGGAAGGCTCGACACAAGCGCATGATTTTAATGCATTCTCTTTGACCACAATGGGAATACCTTGGGAAGACACTATGGCCAGAACTCAGTTATTGCCATCCGACATGCTGGATACTTTGCCCATGTCCACACTCAATTACAGCCCACCCACCGGTGAACTGCTTGTGCCAAATTTGGCCAACGACTTTCCTTATACCTCATTGGTTAGCCCGAGTGCAAGTAGAAAGTTGTCCACTGCGTCATCAATGGACTCATCATGTTGGTCTGATGGATACGAATGCACACCACTGGGTAGCCCAGGCATGTCTAGAAAGACATCAGCCGTTTCCCCGGCTCGGTCGCCGACTGGCTCGGATCGGTCTGGTGGCTCAACATCGTCGAGTCTGGCTCAAACCAGTTTGTATGTCTCAGGCCTGCTTTTCAGCCCGAGAATCAAGGCAAAGTACGCCCGCTGAAATTTCTAGTTTTCAGGGATCAAGCATACTGGGAGAACATCCACCAATTCGCCCCAATCATCCATCAGCGTCACTACCTGTCTTGGAGTCAGAGGCCAGACAAGTCTACCGCCCAAATCGCGCTCCAATATACCATGTGGACATTGGCGGCTTCAACAACAGCCGAAAATACCCACCTCAACGTGGACCAAGTGTACCACGGCGCCGTGCGAGCCTTACAAGCAATAGAAACCGCTGGTGACGCCGCGGGCTTGACGCAATCGGATCAAGTCGAGTTGGTACAGGCTCATCTTCTTTTGTCCATGTACAAGATCAAACGCAAAGATTTTCGCCAGGGCTGGTTGACAGCTGGTCGCGCCTTTCGCTTGATTCAATTTGGCTGGTTCCAGGATCTTGTCGGGGGATTGAGTAGCTCCTCTCTTCCCACGGACTGGACTGAACTGGAGCAGAAAAGAAGAACATTCTGGCTTGCATACTATCTCGACCGCATCATTAGCCTGCGAAGTGATTCAGCTTGCACTTTTGGGGACGAGGTTAGTTGAGCCTATCGTAGACTGTAACACTGCTGACATAGCCCATCAACAGCCTTCAATCCCCTTACCGGTCCCCGACAGCAACTTTCAGAACTGTATACCTGCCGTTACAGTATATCTTACCGAATGTCTTGGCAGGACGGAACCTGCAAGCGAGGGAGTGGTCTCGGACTTTACCGAGAGCATAATCTTGGCCACTATCTGTGGTTATGCACTGTCGCACCGTCGGCAGCTGCGTCTGGAGCAAGCTCAATGCAGGGTTATGGATCATTTCTGGAGCCGCCACAGCCAGATCAACTCAAGGCTGGCTGAAAGAGCCGCCCTGTCTGCTAAATGCTACTCCAACGAGACAGATCAAGTGGACCAGGTATTGCTGTTCCAGAGCATCATGTGGCATACAGTCATTCTATATATGCACCAAACGATAAATTTTGCAACAGATGCGCATGTAGATGAGCAGTATCCGGGCTTAGAGTATTTCCAGGAGACTTCTATCATCGCACAGAATTTTTCGATCCTGATCAACCACTTACTGGAGGCCCCGTGCTTTGAGGTGAGCAAGGGACTGGCATTTCTTTGTAATGAGTCGCCGTGTAACGTCGAATTGACACAACGTTTTAGTCTCATCCTCTTGCCATGATCCCACTTGATATGTGCAGTAGACTCCTAGAGGCATTGCCGGACCTTGCAACCTCACTCAGCAACAAATTCGGCAGCATATCAGAGCCTGGAAGAGGCCAGACAGGCCTCTCCGCGATGAATATGCGATCAAGTAAACAAAATAGAGCACCAAAGATTATAGTCAAAGAATAGAGCACGCGAATGCCTAAAAACACATGTTGCTATTCGAGTGTTCTCATGACATCGCCAGGACCATGGGGACATTTGAGACCACATCAAGTGACATTTCGAAATCCTTTTGCTCCGACTTGATTTCTTTTTTCCCTCCCGCTATATGTTCATCAGGCGTCACGATGGATACGGCTTGGTTAATCCCGCTACTGTTAAGTCAGTAACCCACTCCACGCACCACCCCCTTCGCGCACACACCTAAAATAGATACCCGAAAATTAACTACTTAACTTTAATATTAAATTTCTCTATAACTAATAAAGCTATTTACTATCTAATTATAACTCCTTAATCTCTAATTCTTATACTTTAATATACTCTACTAGTTTATTATTAACTTTAATTTTAATATTATTATTATTAAGTATTAATAAGACTCCTACTATACCCTATTTTATAAATATTCTTTATCTTCTAAATATTATAATATTAATAAATACTTTATTTAGGTTAAAAATAACTTAAGTCTATTTATAAGGCTTCTAATACTTAAAGGTATTAATAAAAACTTCTTATTTAGCCTTTATAGTAATTATATATATACTTAATTTATTTAGTTCCTTAACTAGTTTTTAAAAGAATAAATATATTATAAGCAACTTAAAAGTATTACTTAATATATATAATTTAAACTTAATTATATATAATTAGTAAAAAAATTTAAATATTTTTAAATTAATTATAACTAATTCCTTATTTAAATTAGGTATTAAATACTTTTAAGTAGGTATAATAGTAGGTATAATAGTAGTTATAATAGTTATTAGGACTATTAATCTTAAATTTAATACTTTCTCTAAATTATATAACTAAATTCTTATTACTAACTATAATTTTCTAACTTTTAGTAATATAAATATTATTATATAAGTAACTTTATATACTCTTAAGAAGAATTCCTTAAAGAATTCTTCTATATTATATATTATTACTAATAGGCTTAGCTATTAATAGTATTATTACTTAAAAATAGAGAAGATACTAATATTAAAAAGTTATAATATATAAAAAGTATATATAAGAAGAAAAATAAGCTATATTTAATAATAAAAATATACTTAAAAAAACTTATTAGTAGTATATAAATAATACCTATTAAGAATAAATATTTATTAAGAATTAGGCTTCTTTATTATTACTTTTAATATAAAAACTTTATTTAACTATTTTAAACCTATCTAATTATTAATTTAGTTTATTTCTAAGCTTATAAATTACTAATCTTTAAATTTAATAAGGTTCTTATAAGAAAACTATTATTATTAAACTATTTTTACCTTAAAAATAATAAGGAGTAAAAGTATTTACCTTATTATATTATAATACTTAATTACTATATACTAAGATTACTAAACTAACTTCTTTTTAATAATTAACTTCTTTTCTAATAAACTAATTACTAAATTATTATCCTTATTATCTTCTTAGATATTAACTTTATTAGTATACTACTAATTTTCTTATAAAATCTCTAAGAACTCTAAGATCTTAAGGTAAGTATAGAAATTAGTTAGAGACTTAATTATTATATTACTTATATAGACTTTATATATTATTTTAGTTCCTCTATTAAGCTAGAATCTATAATAAAAGATAATATAATAAAAGAAGATATAGTAAAAGAAGATATAGTAACTTTATAATTCTACTCCTATAACCTATCTGTAGCTAGAAGTCATCATTCTATGCTAGTAGCTATAGTGTTAGGCTATACCTATTCGTACTAGTGCTGTTGATAAGCTGTCAGCCTTGATATAAACTAGTCTGTTAAGGTTGAAGCTATTGTGGGCTGTGAGTAACCTAGTCTGACGCTATTAAGTACTATGTGTAAGTGTTATTACCGTGTGACTTAGGTAAGTTGGCCAAAATGGGCAATTATAAAAGCCGCCACTATTGCCCCAATCTCGTAGGATATATATAGGTTCTAGCTCTACTCAAACATTCACCCATCTAGTAAAACTAAGCAATACGACCTTCTTATACTATATTATAAAGACCACTTGAAAGTAATCATCAGCCTACCATGCTACTAAAGCTGAGATAATAGGTAAGTTAACTAAATTCTACTATCTGGATATATAGACCTAACAGCTTTACTATAAATAGCTACAAAATAAAGATTAACCTATAGGTCTATAATTATATAGAGGGAGTCCTTAAGGACCTCCCTATAGATAACCACTCCCTATTAAAACTCCTTAGTCTATTTATTAATAGGCTAAGAGAGTTTAATATAGACTCCTATATTATTAACTTCTATATAAATCTTAAGGAAAAGTTGGAGAATAGTAAGCTATTAATAAAGTAGGAGTAAAGGATAAGAGATAGTCTCTAAGAAAAATTCTAATAAAGGAATACTCCTTAGATTTAGCCTTAGTTATAGGAATGTAATATAGTTGAATAAAATTAATTAAAAAATAATAATTATAGGTCTTTTACCCTTATATCTAGGAGGGTTATATTACTTATATAATAATAATTAATTTATATAACTTTAAGTATCTTAAGTAATAAATTTTACTTAATAAAATAATATATCTACTACTTATTAAAGAGTATATAAGTAGTAAAATTAAAATTCTTATAATTAATAATTTAGCTAATAAAGTATTAAATAAGAATATAAAAAAGAAGATAAGCTAATATACCCTATATAAAAACTTAGTTAGTTAATAAACTTTCTTATACTAATAATAACTTCTAATAAGTTAAATTAACTTATTTATAAGTTAAAACTCCTATTAAATATTAGTATAAAATATACTTACTAAAATAGTATTTATTATATACTTTATATTAAGACTTACTACTAATTTAGCTATTAATAGTAGTAAAAACTTTAAAGTAAAGTATATAAAGTATATTATTTTATATAGAAGAAGAAGATAATTTAAATAGTATAATTCTTATAATTATATGACTTTTATAGGGCTTATAATATAGGTATTTATCTAAGTAATATAAATTAGGAGTATATAGATTTATAGTGTGTGTGAAGGGGGTGGTGCGTGGAGTAGGTTACTGACTTACCGCAAGAAGTGCAATTTCGCAACTTACGAGATAACAACCTGTCTATAATTGGACCATGAAAATGCTCATATGCTGGGTTACTTCGGGGTATTTACACGAATGAATTGAAGGCCTGATGAGATGCAGGGCCATATCGCTGTGATATGTGCTGTGGGAAGTAACGCGCGTGAAGTACAGCCAAGCTGAAATGAAACAAGCCCCATTCAATTAGTTACACATCCAGTGTTGATGACTCTTCGTCATTCGAAAAATGCGTTCGGAGAACTCGCGTGCATCTCACATGGAGTTTGTACGTATCCATGTTTCTATCTTCCTCGCACTTGAGCACGACGAGAAGGGCGAGGGTGCCGTCCACTGATACCTGACACTCCAAAACAGGCCCATAACCTTCCCGTAGGCAAAGGTCCCACTCGGTGGGCTGTGGGACATGCAGAAAGTACCTGTTCCGTACCACCAGGAAATCATACTTTTCTGGGAGAGTCTCGACTTCGACGTAAGCCTTGTGGAGTGTGCCCGCAGGGTTGCCAGGAATCTTAGCCATAGCGAATGTCAGGAGATAGTCTTGGTCTGTGATTCCGCATTTTAGTACAAAGGCTGCGGTCATCATACCACTGCAGGCCAGGTACTTCGGTTCTTCCACGTTTTCGATGGCGAAGGTCGTCTCGGCGCTCAGATCCACGTGGTTCAAGAAATGCTTGCCGCTATTTTCAAGCGAAACGGGCGCATCGCCGGCCACGAAACATGTGTAATTTTCCCAGGAACTGGCCTCAAGTAGAGGAAAGTAACAGTAGAGACTCTGCACCCGACGAAACACCTGCTTCTCCGGGGATGACACATTCACTGAAGCTTCGAGCAATATTGCCAACTGGGAATGGTGGGTTTCATCGTCTTTCCGTAAACACCCAAGCGCTGCAATAAAAAGGCGCCCTAGAAACTTCTCAAAAATAGATGGGAACTCAAATCGAGAAATATCGATCGAGTCCATCCTTCGCATGGGCAAGGTCATACGCAGCCCTAATTGCCGCGGCATAAGCTGTGGCTCACAGAAGAGCATGTTTGGCTGTGGCAAAAAGTGGTCGGCCCGCCTATCGAAGTCACTTGGATTGGAGGCCAGCATACGGCTTGTGTGCAAATGAGTTCCAAAGTGTCCCTCACCCAGCCACCCACAATACTCATGCGTGCTGCGCATCTGCCACAGGAATAATGTATCATCGTTCGTGGTCCTGAGAATCTGCTCCTGAAGTCTGTCGAAGGCTTTCGTGCCTTCTCCATAGAGTAGTGGCATATTGACATCGAATAATCCCATCAGACAGTAGGCAAGGTCTTCGGCTCTGGTCGTTCGTCGGCTTGATGCCCAGTACATTCTCTCCGCAACGGGCAACTGGTGAGGGGATCGCTCGTTTCGCAGCACTGCTCTATCGATCCCTGTGACATGGGAAAGTCGCATCGCCTTTTCTTTCTTTGTGCCGATACAGCGCCAATCTCTGGTGTAAAATTTCACGCTCAGCGGGGCGATCAGCTCCTGCAACGTGAAACCTCTCTTAAACCAACGAGGTAGTTCTCCTATATTCTCAAGTTCCGTTTTCCAATTGAATTCGACCGCCGAGGTCACGTCGCTGAGATAAACGTAGCAGACCATAGCTGTGCCGTACCAACTGTACATTGAATTAATAGCTTCTGAAAGCTCGGAGCTTGAGGTTTTGTCGATGCAGCAGGTATCAACCCAGGCCCATTCGAACCCATCCTTAGCGGCTTGCTCACAACAGTACTTAATCTTGGCGAATCCTTTTTTCTGTGTTGCGTGAGACAAGCAGTCCTGAAAGTCCTGAAAAGAGACTTCCTCGTCCTCCCACGTATGGGAAAGAATGGCGTAGTTGGGAAATGTAGATGAGGTACCGAGGAATTCGCGAAGCTCATAACTGTGGACGTGAATGAGCCGCATCATGCAAGTCCTTGGGAGCTCTCGATGTTGCTGCAGATAGCGACAAGCGGCAGTCTCTGCAGTATATTGGAGAGTCACAGAGATGAGAGGGGCGGCCGCTCGTCAGTCTTTTCGAGGGCTTGATAGCTGGGGCTTAACCCTGAGACGAAGGACAAATCTAGTTGGATGAGTTGTCGAAGATGTGGATGCCTGGAGTATTGCCCCCACTTGACATGAGTATGGTTGTATCAGGCGCAGGCTGCTTACTGTACCTCCACGCGAGTGGCTTACTGCCTTGGTGTGCATAATAGTCAGCTGCCTTCGCTCCAATGGCGTTCCAGCCGGAGATGTCAGCAGCCCGATTTCGATCTGCCTGCACCCGGACAACTCGCTCGCCGATGGTGATTGATACTGTGTTTGGGACACTAAATGAACCCTTGCCTGACTCCATGAAAGCGTGAGGAACGTAGTATGAATCACTAGGCATGAGGCATTTGATACCCAAACAGACCGACCTTGGAAGAAGCCACATCAGGTCGAATTTTGAAATTATCAAACCTCATAGTAGAATTTATTCACAGTTCCCGCAGCATTAGCATCATCCATAGTGCTTTCCGTGCCCCAGTATTCGCATCTTCGGAGGACTCGCAGTCTGGACCCAGGGGGTGGATACATACCCAAGTACAAGCTTGCAGAATCAAAATATGACACGAATTGTGGTTTTCCCGAAGACTGCCATGCGAGTGCAGCCCTTTTCTGGGTGTGAATAAGAGCAACTCGGCATTGTATCCCCCCCCCAAAAAAAAAACCAACGCTGGGTCTTGAGCGTTTACCACTCTATGAAGGCACGAAATACACTTTGTATGTATGGGGACTAGAAACGAAGCCACAATGAGTATACGGAATAAGGATGAAACCAAATGTAGAGCAGTACGAGTCAACAATTTGCATCCCCTGTCTCAAGGCTCTGCCATTTATGAGCAGCTTTGTTTCTAAGATTTCACTTGCTCGCTTATTCCATTCTCGAGGGATACTCGGGCTCTCCACCATTCCCGATACATTACCTGGGTATGTGCCGCCGGGTCGGTTGGAACCTTGGACCGCTTCTTGACGGCATGACAGGTAGGGCATATTGAATCCAATTTCCGAGTGTGGGTTCCACCTGGAAGCTTGTTGCCCCCGGGCCTTGGCATTTGCAAGTGCCGTCAACGTGCGACAGCAGCGTACAGAACAGCATGGCATGAAAATCGAATTATTTATTCAGAGGCTACGTAGAGACATCATTTTGTATCATGCTCACAGGAAGCTCGGTGAGCGTAGGAAACTTGCTGTTTGACCCCGGGCATCCGCCGTTGAGATTGATAGCATCAAGGTGGAATACACCTTGCTCGGGGCTCCCAAGTGGTGTCGTATTTAAGGTTCCGAGTAACGCGGAATTGCTCACTGCGATAATAAAGTTTGACCTCAAAAGGGGACGAACACACCCTCTTTGGAACTGACGGAGAATTGAACACCGTGAAATTCCGAGGACCTTGCTATGTTGCCAATATAAAGCAGAAAGTATGCTGATAGCAGGATTGCACAGAAAAACCTTCGTGCAAATCTGATTTTGTTCGTTCGTTCTCTGTCTCTCGCTCTTAGCCCTTGAATCACAATCCGCCATCATGCGTACACTCGAGCTTCTACTATTCTCGGGGCTTCTTCATCTGGCCTCAGCGACAGAGCACAGGGTCAAGTCCCAAATTGAGACCGTGACCACAGATGTGCTTGTAGTTGGCGGCGGGTCTTCCGGAACCTACGCAGCCATACAGCTGCACGATGCGAACAGGACCGTGGCCGTTATTGAACGCGCAGGTAAACTGGGTGGACATGCAGACTCGTACTATGGACCTAACGGCAATGTGTATAACGTTGGCGTACAAATCTTTTACGACATTCCTGTCGTCACCGACTACTTTGCTCGACACGGCGTGCCTCTCTTCACGGCGCCAACGAATGCCACGTCAAGTACCATCAACGCGGACTTTTCACTCGGAGTAGCAGCTCCTGCGGCGAATGTGAGCACCACAGAACTTGGCATTGCCATCCAGAGATACGGAGAGTATCTTGCAGCGAATTTCTCCACTGTCTACCCTGGCTACTACCTACCCGACCCGGTGCCCGAGGACCTGTATATGCCTTGGGGCGACTTCATGTCGAAGTACGGTCTTGGCGCCATCGCGAATCTCATCAACTCATACATCCAGCCCGCGGAGGCATGGAAAGAGCCTGCTTTGTTCCCGCTCAAGCTGCTCAGTTTGGACCCCCTGAGAGGCATCACGACAGGGTTCAAGGTCACGCGGGATGTCAACGACCTCTATCGCTCGGCAGCCTCGATTCTCGGCAACAGCGTCTACTACAACTCGAGCGTCACCACACTCTGCCGCTCAGATTCCGGAGTCGAGGCCACCGTGCAGACACCCACAGGACTCAAACGCTTCGTGGCTAAGAAGCTCCTGGTGACGACTCCGCCAGTGTCCGCTAATTTCGAAGGCTGGGACTTGGGTGATGAGGAGACGGAGCTTTTCGACAAATTTATAACGCAACAGTACTACGCCGGAGTCATCCGCCACTCGGGGCTGCCGCAAGCGACTGTGCAAAACGTCGGCTTCACAACCCCGTTCAATATTCCGGTCCTTCCGGCGCTGTTCAACGTGGTCCCTACTGGATTCCAAGACAATACATCTGTGATTTACTACACTGCCCACGAACGAGTGGAGCCTGAGGTAGTCAAAGCGGATACGGTCGCTACTCTGGAGAGATTGGCTGCCGGTGGTGTCATCGGCGAGTCGGAAACCGAGTTCCTGGAGTTGTTCGACCATCCGAATGTCCGTATGTACGTTTCAGGGGATGATGTCCGTGATGGATTCTACTCGAGGTTGTATGGGCTTCAGGGGCAGCAGAATACGTACTGGACTGGTGCTGCATGGGTCACTCAGGCTTCTTCGCCGATTTGGGACTTCACAAAGAGTGTCGTTTCCGGATTGCTCGCTGACCTGTGAAAATATTGGATATGATGCTCGTCTTAGCGCTGGTTCTATATCATTTGGGTTGCAAATAATGTGAGGAGGGATAGTAGGGGGAAACACCATGACGTGAAACAGCAAACTAAATCACTCTTGCATATCATAATACCACTAATAACAAGCTTAATACTGGGGCAGAGCGTTGTGGCCAATTCTCCTGGTAAGAATTCTGGGATCATGTCAAGATGTGTTGGACCATGACCGGGTTCGCTCTCAAGCGGTCTGCGAACTCGAAATCCCCTGCCCTTGTGGAGCTTGAAGTTGTGACTTCCCACAATACTTGCAAATTCTGATAAGACGTTGGCCTGCTTGAAGCTCCCGACGTTGCTTGGAAATCTTGGGTAATCTGGCTGTCGCCACCATCACCAGTCCTTAGCTCCTTCTCCGCGATGACATTGTAACCCTCGACTCTGAAAGATGCTCTTTCCTCTCCTTGAATGGGCCCACGAACCCAAACAATGTTTTGATCGCCGCCCTTTCGAGTTTCTGCAGAAATCAACAAACACATCGTTTCACCATCCTCTACGCTTCCAAAGACATTTCGACATCTGCGCCGCAAAAGAGTTCGATCCGCCATCATGTATAGTGTCATTTTGACTACGATCCTCACGCTCACCGCCATCGAGGCTTCTTTTCCTATGTCCGTCGGGGATTATCCCGACATTGCTGCGATCATTTCTGTCCCCCCGTCGTCCTTTGTGAGCTACGCACAAGGAAATCTTATTCGAGACAACCTCCTCACCAGCCTCACCGGAGCACAACCGCCAGCCCTGGCCACGCTTGAGAAACGATGGGTCTGCGCTTCGTCTCCAAGCTTTACTTGGGGCGATGCAGATAATGGCGGCGTCGGCGTGACCATCACCAACGCAGATTTTGAGTGGCGGGCGTTCTATGTCTACCAGAACCTCTGCGACTACATTCCATTGAAGTATCTCTGGATCGCGCCCCAGCATACGGTTTTCGTATCCCTGCCAGCCGACTTTCAAGGGCGCATCACGCGCGGTACAGATGAGGTACGCCAGGCACCGGCCCTCGTCCAATTGGATTATTTGCTGACTGCCTCTATTCAGTGGAACCTCGGCGGCGTCCCCCGGCCTCTCGGAACCTGGCTCGAGCTCGCTGTCGACAATCGGAGCTGGATCTGGGGCGACGTCTCCCTAATCCGGGGATGTGACGGACCCGTGCTCATGTGGGCTCTCGACGGTTCTGGTGCGTGGAAGGGCTTCACACAAAATATCATAGAGGGGGCTCCCGCTGGCATTACCCCGTCCGGCGCGTACGACATCAAGCCATCTGGGCGGTGGGTCATTGCGGCGACGGAGAATTGGGATGGCTCGACCAACGTCGTCCCCATGGCTTAGGATTTCCAGAGGGTCGGACCCGAGTTCGTCTATGTTGATGATGCTCATGGAAATCCCGTCATCGCATCTCAGAATGGTCGTTTTGGAACTTATTGGCCTGCAGGCATACTTTAGCTAATATCTTGGGCCGGCCTTGGATGTTATTCTCTGTCCATTTTGGATGTCCGGCGATTGGGTGAGCCAGTTTCCTGCTCTTCTTGTATTGCGAATACGTTCTTATGGGGGGTGTCCATATTGGACTGCTTGATATGCAGATTGCAGGATTGTTTGGCAGCAAGCACATTACCAATGAATGCTGAAGTTGAAACCTCTATCCTTCTCTCCCGCAGTTAGCAGCCGGCCAAGTCATTAACTCCGGTCAGTGTAGCTGCCCCTGACTAACCCCGACTACCACCTGTCGCATCAAACTGCCGACTGTCCAACGATGCGGTCTCTGTCGATGATGCAATGGAGTCCAGTCTTGCACTAGCAGCCGGCTGCTCCGCTGAATTTATAATCGAAAGATGCTGTGTGTTACCGACAAGAAAATATAAAAAGTACATCGTCAGAGTCTTGGCATTCCACCAAGATCTCAAGTTAGTCCCTAAGCATTATTCTTTTAAACCCATACCCAAGAATCGATATCATGGCCTCCAAGTATCAGAAGCTGCTTAATAAGCATGTCCTCGTAATTGGCGGGACGTCTGGAATCGGCTTCGGTGTCGCAGAAGCATCCCTCGCCTCGGGAGCGCAGGTGACTGTGTCATCGTCCAACCAGTCGCGGGTCGATGCAGCCGTCGAGAAGCTCAAGGCCGACTTCCAAAACCAGAAGGTAGCTGGCTACACTTGTGACTTGTCCAAGCCCACCGTCGAGCGAGACCTCGAGGCCCTCTTCTCAAAAATCGGCAAGGTCGACCATATCGTGTACTCGGCTGGCGACAAGCTCGCTGCTGCGCCTGTTGAGGAGATCACTTATGATAAGATCGTCGCCGCGGGCCAGGTCAGATTCATTGCAGCTTTGCTTGCAGCCAAGGTTGGGAGCAAGTATCTCAATCCTGGCCCTCATTCCTCCATCACCCTTACCACTGGATCTGTCAGCCAAAAGCCAAGGCCCCAGGTAGGTTGAAAGGCTTCCCTCCTTGGTACAAGCCCCTGCTGACATTCGTTCTCGAAGTGGAGTATGGTTGCAGGATTCGCGACAGGGCTGCACGGCTTGACGAGGAATTTAGCATTGGATCTCAAGCCAATTCGGGTGAACCTGGTGAGCCCCGGCGTGGTGGAGACCGAGCTTTGGGACTCAAGCTTTGACCAGGAGGCTAAGAAGAAGCACTTGGGAGAAGTTGCCGAGAAGCTTCCCACTGGGAGGGTAGCTCAGCCTGAAGACGTGGCCGAAGCTTATCTTTTCCTGATGAAGGACCCGAGCGTGACGGGGACGGTTGTGGACAGCAACTCGGGCGCGTTTTTGATTTGATATCCAGAGTCAATGACTTGAACTTCTCTCTATGTTTAAAATTAACGTAGGTCAAGTTGGTCAAACCGGTTCCTTCGAACCATGATTTCCTTCTGTCGTCCTGGCCTTCGTTTCTTCTGGATGGTTTGCCTTCTTGTTCTCCCATAGCCTAAAGAATTCATCCCTTTCATGCACCAGATATGTCAAAAGGAACACAATTAGAGTCAAGGGAATGGCAGCTACCCAGTACCACCAGAAACGTGGGCCTCCAGCCTGACCGAACATATCGAACGGAATACTGAATATCGAGGCCACGCACGCTGGAGGAGCGAACACCATTGCCACGAGCGTCAATGATCTCGCCGTGCGAGCCTCGAGAATAGCTATGCGGCCCCCGATCATGCCATTCAAGGCCGCCAGCGACGAGGTCATGCGCGCGTAATCGGCCAGGTGTGCACGGAACTCTCGGTGGAGATAAAGGAAGTCCGGCACCGATGACCGCCAGTCATTGTCATCCGGCGGCCGTTCCCGAGGCTTGTCTCTCGACGAACTGTCGACTGTTGACCCAGCGTCAAAATCCTCGTAGGGCTCACGCCCCTGAGGAATGCCGAGAGAATCCAGTACGGCGCCTAGCGCTTCGAGGTACTCCGGGCATTTGAATTGGCGCCATGCCGTCTCGACCTGGTTGCTCTCGTTAATCTCCTGCACTGTCCTACGCTGAGCCGCCCATCCCGATGAGCGCATAGAGGCTGTCTGGTGACTGACGAATCCGAGAAGCTGACAGTAATGGCTGGCAACCACTTTTCGAGGAAAGATTGCCGCTGATGCAGGGTCTACTAAGTGTCCGAGGACATCGACGTAGTTCTCGAAGTAGTAGGTGATATCGTCCAGAAAGGAAAGATGTGATGGTTCCTTTACTCTAGATCCTCCAAATTCGTCGGGGATGAATCCATGGTAACCCTTCTCAAATATGGCGATTTTCATATCGACCAAAATGTCTGATTCATCATTTAGCTGAACCGTTCTGGGAGCTGGATCACAGAGTAAGACCGCTTCAAGACGCTGTTAGTCATAACACATTATTTCAAGTGCACCTGCCGACCAGGTTGGTTACCTACCTTCCCATCCATCTCCATTTTGTTTTGACCAGAAGGAACATTTGCGCGGCGCGACCAAGAGCCATCCATTTCCCCGCGACTCCGTCCAGTGGTAGCACTGGATTTGCCTTCCTGTGGATACACATCTCACTGTGCTTGGATTGTGACGGTCGAACCACTTGTTATGGTTTTTATCGTCGACGTGCCATAACTCGAAGTATTCCAGGCTGAATGACGTTCTCGGACGGGCGGTGGTCGGTAATCTGGGGCAGTTGATCACTTCGTTGAAGCGAAAAGTCGTCTGGCTCCATTGGTGCCTCTTGAAAACGTCTTCAGGTACGCCAAGCTCCGAGGTGAGCTGGGTTTTAAGCCCTTGAAAAGTTGATGAAAGGGACTCATCAATGGTAGTCTCGACGATCAATAAGCGGCGTTCATTTGAGATCTTGGCGTCCTTGTTTCGCTCCTCAAAGTAACGCTCCAGTTGTCCAAGGCCGTTGCAACGTCTGAGACCGCAGGTCTCAACCCCAGCGTCCGAGTCAAACTTGAAGTCTAGAACCGAAGCTCTCTGGTCCATAATGCGTATTTGTTCAATTGTAAAAATCTTGAAGGTCTACGTTCACTCCGAAAGGGTCAAGATCAGATTTCTTCAAATAATAGATGGGAGCCTAATGGCTTATATGCCTCGCTGAGCTGGTCAGCTGAAGGTATAACACAGCTACGGTATTAGCGTAGGATCTGCTTTCAGCCACCCCCGACGAGGAATGAAAAGACGCTATTCGCCGTCGGACTTGTTCGCATGCAATGTAACCCCAATTGTTTTTACACTGGACATACCCACGATGACATGCTGGGAAAA
The DNA here is from genome assembly GCA_023522825.1 of Diaporthe ampelina. Classification (NCBI taxonomy): domain Eukaryota; kingdom Fungi; phylum Ascomycota; class Sordariomycetes; order Diaporthales; family Diaporthaceae; genus Diaporthe; species Diaporthe ampelina. Next base: position 627,115 of record JAMFTM010000011.1, on the reverse strand, counting down.
TATTCAAGAACGCCCAATAAAACAACTACCGCACATCACATGACGAGGAAGGACTGCGGCGAAAGGCATCTGCGAAGCGTGGATTGGTTTTAGAATATGCATTTCCGCCCGGCTGACGCTGGTAGCTGATAGGTGTTGCACTTCGAAAAGTCCGACCGATGCCTAGACATTGAGCGCCAAGATCGATGGCAAGTGACGTGGCCAACCTTCGATTTGATCGTCAACTGCCAGCCTTATAGGACTCCCGAATCATATCGGCTTTCCACCTAACTGTTCGACCCTGAATATCCACTCACATGGCTATAGGTCAAGACTTTGGCTTGATTCCCTCCTGCTCCACGTTGAGAATATTGACTGCTCTGGATGCGCAGCATTCGCAGGGTAGCCTAGTTGCGAGAGAGGCAAGCAGTCAAGCGGCCGAGTAACGGCAAAGGATAATATCATTATCGAAAAATGGATGATCAATCAACAGCGACCAATTGAAATGTGATACAGTAGAAGCCTTTGCCGGAATTACCGAGTGGTTGTGCCATTTGACGATGCCTATGCCTGTTGTGCCATGCAATAATCCGCCACCGTACAGTTAAGACGAGACAGATCGAGACAAATGGGCAGTTTGTGGCTCATCTGGGCTCAGCACGTATGCACATCTCAGTGAGACGCGAAAGAGAAATGCCAGGGAGATGTTTTCAGTGCTTTTTCATTGGCTCCGATAGACGTTGACGTGGGGTGTCGTGCATTACTAGTACTAGTAAGGCGTGACAACTGTGGTGTAACGATAGATGGGCCAGAGTGAGATCTGGGCTGAATAAGCTGCGGAATATTGATGCCTAGCTCCTAGCCACCCTTCAGGCCGCATGTCTTTCTATCTCTACTGGAGCCTCTTTGGCGACCAATTCGACTATGACCTCCGGATGTGTAGTTTGAAGAATGACATTTAGATGTCTTCGAAAACCCTGTGCACCATTCATGGAGTACTCGAAGTGTGTGGGAAGCAGTCACGCTTTACGACAACGCATATGGACTTGACCTCGCAGGGCCTCGAACATTGATTACGGGCGAGTCTATTCTGGTGGGCGCTGAGCATCCAGACGGTGATCGTACAAGGGATTGATGTTATTGGGCGCTTGGATTGGGTGTTTAAAGAAGACTGGGAAGAACCCGCAAAAGTAATATAGAAACATTTGAAGCGACGGAACGGATGCAAACATGATGACAGGTTTCTCATCGCGACTATTTCGAGACTTATCGAAAAGGGATATCATAAGGCAATTTGCATTCTTTTTCTCCGGCCAGGAATGAACGTTGGATGTCTTGCACTGACGGCTTATATCTCAGTGCCTTTAGGAAGATGAAGAAGCGATAGGTGGGCTGAAACTCGGCTAGGATCAATACATGGACGCAACACTGTTTTCACGACTCCGCGGCGAAGGTCAAATTGAGCTCAGAGTGATCCACTATGCATATGATCGCCCTTGCATGTTCGAATGAATCTTTGCTCAGGCCGGGTGGAGCCTTCCCAGGAAGTTTGTTCAAGCGTCGACGATTCGTCATTGAATGCAACGAATCCCACTATTAGTGCAGTGTGAACATTTTCCATTACATACTCGGGCAGAAAACATCTTATCAGCGGCGAACTCCTCCGCGGACCAGCGCCGGACGTATGACGACCCACTGCCGGCCCACCTATCTAGGACTGCAACGGTACAAGATTTTTGGTGGATCATAGAGATGGCGAGTCTTATATAAAGACGAAAGTCTTGGCACAAGTGGCATCCAAAGAAATGCGAGGCATCGACATCCAGAAAATGTCTTCAACGCCCCAGACAGCCGTGTTTGAGCAGCTGGGCCCCTCTCCCGGGGTCGACCTCAGCGAAAAGAAGCAGACATCAGGCACTGTTGCTGCACCACTTGATGAGGAAGTACCAAGATCCTGGGATGGTTCCGATGATGAACAGAGAAGGTGTCGCACGACGTCTTTCTTTGCGGTGGCAGGCTGCGTGAGTACTCGTGTACCTCCTCAAATATGCGCCCTCACGGGCTAATAACCGCCATAGACCGCAGCCAACTTCTCGGATGGGTACCAGCAGCACGTCGCCTCAACGGTGAACATTATCTTCGCGCACATGCTCGGCGATGCCTACACGTCTGACGACAAGACGAGGATCTCCAACGCCCTCATCGTAGGGCAGGTCTTTGGAATTCTGCTACTCGGTTTTGTCACGGATTGGTGGTCTCGCAAGGCCGGCATGGTCTTTACCTCGTCGCTTGTAGTCATCGGCAGCCTTATGGCCACTCTGGCGCTCAGGGTTGAGCACCTTGGCATTGAGAATATGCTGTGGTACCTAACCGTCGTGCGTGGCATGGCCGGGGTCGGCGTGGGTGGGGAGTTCCCTGCTGGCGCTGCTGTGAGTTCGCCAATGGCCAGACCACAGGTCTCTGTCCTGCTTTACTGACATTAGTCTTTAGGCTGCCTGCGAGGGTATGGAGGACTACAAGCCAAAGTCTCGTGGTCCCGTCTTCGTGTGCGCCACGACATTCATCACCTGCTGGGGTGGGCCAGTCTGCGTGTTCGTGTACCTCATGACTTTGATTGCATCCAACAATAATCTGTCCACGACATACATCGCGGTCAACTCCGTCTCGGTCATTCTACCGCTGGTTGTCTTCATGTTCCGTCTCCGTATGCAGGACTCGAGGCTTTTCCAGCGGTCCAACTTCAAGTCGACAAAGACGGTCAAGATTCCGCTCCGACTTATCTTCAAGAGATATTGGGTTCGCCTCCTGGGCACGGGCGGTGCATTCTTTATCTACGACTTTGTGAATTTTCCCAACGGGATCATGTCGAGCACCATCATCAACTCGCTGGTACCAGGCAAGGCTGTTCAGACAGTGGCAATGTGGCAGCTAATCCTCTCCCTGATGACGCTGCCCGGGGTCTTCGTCGGCATCTTCCTAGTCAACAAACTGGGCCGCCGCTGGACTGGCATCTTGGGTTTTGGAGGCTACCTCCTCGTCGGGTTGATCGTCGGGTGTTCCTTCGCGGAGATTACCAAGGTGATGCCGGCATTTGTAGTCATGTACGGACTGATGCAGAGTCTTGGACATATGGGACCCGGTGCGACTCTCGGCCTCGTGTCGACTGAGTCATACCCGACTGCCATCCGGGGCGTCTGCTACGCGATATCAGCGGCGCTGGGCAAGGCTGGCGCCGCCGTGGGGACAGAGGTGTTCACGCCTATCAAGGAGAATCTCGGCCAGAGGTGGACCTTCTTCTTCGCTGCCATATTTGGTGCCATCGGAATGGTTGTATACTGGTAAGTTATATCGGCCCCTTGCGTGGAAGGAGTTCTAAGCCCAGCTGACGTCTGTTTCAGGTTCTTGATCGAAGACATGTCGCAGGCAGATCTTTTGGCAGAGGACAAGGCCTTTGAGATATACTTGAAAGAGAACGGATGGGAGGACGAGATGTTGGAGAAAGCCGAGCACAGAGGCTGAACTCGCGAGGCGTCGGGTTCCAACAACAGGGCTCCTAGTGAAGAACAGATATGATGACCAGCAATGAGCATGGGTTGATGGCGGCCTTGCCTTGGGAAACTGACGGTCTATGGCATTGAACATCTCTCCAGGCTGTGAAGTTTGTCCATTCCGTCTACCCGCCAAGAAAACCAGAATATACAAACACAAGTCACGCAAGGGATTACAAAAAGACCCCAACGCTGGAGTCTGTAATGATACACATTGCCTATCTGGATAGATATTGCAACTTTCGTCTCTGCCATGCTCCCAAAAGGCAAAAGGAACGCCTCCAGTGAGCTTGATTGCTCAATGAAGACATTCAGAGCTGGTGATGAACCGTGCAGGGATCGAACCTGCAATCTCCTGATTCCGAATTGCTCGTGAGAAGATCACGAGTCGTAGTCAGACGCCTTGCCATTGGGCCAACGGTCCTGTTCTTGATGGATGTGGGTGTCGTGAAGAGATTTACAAAGGAGAGAAAAGTTTTGTAGAGCGGGTGGGGCCGGAGGTTATAGCTCGCCGGGTGGGGCGTCCGAGTCGAAGGTCCGTAAGCGGCAGTGACACTGTGGCTGAACACGTAAACACGGTCAAGTCAGGCTGCCAGGCTAGATAAGCAGGGTGGTTAAGGAAGCAATGTGGATAAAGGGAGTGAGGGAGTAAGACGGATGGATTGACCGATGGTTATACTCTTAGTTTGCGGCGTAGCAGATGGGCCGCGCAGTAGTGGACTAAGCCAGGACAAGCTTTATCAAGCGTCTTGGCTGCCGACTGGGTGAGATACGTCGGTTCTCGCAGGAAGAGGCCAACGGGCCGGGCGGTGCAGGAAACGCGTGCGCTAAGGAGCTCAGTCGTGAGGAGAAAGGAGAAGGTTGGTCTGCGAGGGACCGAATAAAGGTACCGGGTTATATTAGCCTACCAAAGGATTGGGGTGCTGGGGTGCGGGGATGCGCATCCTCAGCCAACAAGGACACGGTACACGGTATTTAGCATGCTGGATTCCCCATTCCGACAGATGGGGAATTAAACACTGGTTGACTGCCTGACTCCGGCATTGACAGTGTCACTCTGGCTTCAGGCTGGCCCCAGCGGTGACACATGCGTGGTGCCTTTTGTAAAACAAAGACTAGTGCACCTCTGCAGCGGGAAAAGGGACCTTTTTTCGAAACAAGCTTTTGGGGAAAAGAGAACCCTGTAGCTCGTGCGCTGCCTCATTGGCCACACAGCCCCAAATGTGCGATACCGATTGCGATCCCGCTAGCAGATCCCTGCTCAGCCCCTGCAAGAGGATGGAGATCCCTGCCGTGGCTGACATCTTCAGCCAGCATGTCCAGCGCGGACACGGCCTCAGCACGTCCTGCCTCGACAATGCGGAATGGCTTCTTGTCAGACCGTGCAGATGCAGGCAGCATGGCGTACCGTGATTGCATCCGTAGCTGGGCTGCTCGAAATCCTCTAAAAGAGAAAATGGCCACCCTTATTCCCACTCTTCTCAGTCTCATTCCCATTCATCTTTCCTGCTCCTGACTTTACATCCAGAATATACACCCATATATTGCCCATAGTCACTCTGTTCCCATACCATCTGTATCATTGCATACGCCACTCACGTCGAAGTCCTGCTTCCACCTTTTGAAAAACCTCAACAGACAAGTCCACCAAGTATTGCAGCAGTGGTGTTGACAACAACCAGCCACCAAACGATGGCTTCTCAGCTATTCGACCGCATGGTCGCCAGCCTCCCTCAACTGGTGACCCGGTCTGACGACTACGAGCCATACAACTACACAAGCAAGAACGGCCATGTGTGTCCCATGCCCCGGCCCCTGACCAACACCGAGACCGCCAAGCTGGCCGGCGGCCACGACTTTTTCACAATTAGCAAGATTATTACCGGAGCTTGCGCTTGTTTTGTCCTCCTCAGCCTCTTTGTGCTTATGTTCAGGCATGCCACGCACCTTTCGAGGCCCAACGAGCAGCTCAACATTCTCAGGATCTGCTGCTACCTCCCAGTCTTTGCCATCGGCTGCTTCCTCGAGGTCTCCTTCCCCAATGCTTACGTCTACATCAACCCATGGCTCGACTTTGTCCAGTCCATTGCCTTGTGCAACTTCTTCCTTCTCATGTGCCAGTTCGTCTCCCCCTCCGACGAGCACCGCGAGGTCTTCTTTGCCGCCCTCAAGGTTCCCCAGAAGAAGAAGAAGAGCAGTGCCCGGCGGGGACGGGGCCGCCGTGGCGACTTTGGCCCTCAGCCCGAGGTCGAGGAGGAGCCCATCAATGGCCTGGAGTGGTACCGCAAGATGTGGATGCTCATCTTCCAGTACCCTGCTGTCCAGGCACTGGTTGCAATCTTCACTGCCATCTTCGAGTCACAGGGCGTCTACTGCCTCGCGAGCAGCAAGCCCTACTTCGGCCACCTCTGGCTTGATATCATCCACAATGTCAGTTTGACACTGGCCATTATGTCCTGCCTGAGGCTCTACGGTGCCCTCAAGGGGCGCCTGGCGCACCACAAGCCCCTCGCCAAGCTTGGTGCCTTTAAGCTGCTCGTTGCCATCACCGGTATTATCCAGGTAAGTCTCCGCAAGACCCCCATTTATCCTCCCACAAATCATGTAAGACACCCTCACTAACGCTATCTCCTCTCCAGCTCATCTACTGGATCCTCCGCTCCATCACCCCCTCCCCGCTCAAGCCAACAGCCTACTTCTCTTGGTCCGACGACTTCATCGGCATTCCCGTCATGGTGATGGCCCTCCTCACCGTCCCCTTCTCCATCTTCTTCCACTTTGCCTACGACGTGAAGCCCTACTACCTCGAGAACACCGGCAAGCACATGCCCCTCGCCCAAGCGGACCTCGAGTCCGGCTCCACCGGCTCGGGAACCGGCTCACCGGCGCCTCCTGCGAAGCCCGCTGGGCCCTACACGGCCGTGGGTGCCGCGGGCACGAGGTACCAGGGTGGCTTCCTCGGCATCTGGGCCTGGCTTGGCATGCTTAACCCCAGCGAGCTCATCTCGGGATTCATCTTCGGGTTCACCATGCTTAGCAAGGAGAACCGCAAGGTTGGTGTCAACACTGTCCGCAGGGCTCAGACCGGGGAGTTTGGTCAGGCTTGAATGATCAAGGGGCATGAAGTGGCGGGGTTTCTGGGACGGGCCAGGCAGTGTGAATTTGGTAGAAGCGCACGATTTGCGTGCTGATATTTGGACCTCTTTTCTTTTACAAATTTTGGTGGCTACCTTTTGAAAGCAAAACGGTCTGGCGTTTGGGTTGCTAGGTATCTGCTTTCTCCAGGCACGACTGGCAGTCCGATGATACAAGGCGTTCTGCTGGGTATTAGTGCTGGCATGCGTCTGGACGAATGTCTTGGTTGACAATACCCTTTTCGAGCGATACTCTAGATACTGCTAGCCTTTATATGAATATCATGATTTTGAGATTAGACCTATGTCCAGATACTTGAATTTCAGGTAACAAGTCTTGACGAAAAAGCAATGAGCTTCTGCCTACACAACGGCACACATTCAACACCACTCCGCTTCTACCACCTTATACGTACCCAGCTACAGCACTCTGCTGAATCTTCCGCTGCTTGCGCCACTCCTCAGCATACCTGACACCAAACCCATGCTGGAACACAACTCGAACTTCCTCAAGGGTCATGTTCGCCGCCTCAGGGAAGCAGAAGAACACAAAGACCCAGCCAAGGAATGACAGACCCGCATAGAACCCGAAGGTACCACTAGGAGTCATGTTCCGCATCATCGTCAAAAAGGTAGCCGAGACGATGATGTTTGGCCCCCAGTTCGAAATATTAATAAGCGTCGTCCCCATTGCGCGGACCTCCATAGGGAGGAACTCGTTCGCCTGCCAGGGCACACAGCCGAGACCCGCCGCGTAGAAAGCAACGAACAGGATCATCATAACGAGAACCACGTATGCCGGCCATCCGATGTTTGAATCGGTAAGCTCCAGCGTGTTGAGGTCGAGCGGGATCCATCGGAAAGCGATCGCTGCGATGACAAGGCAGACGGGCATTCCCCACATCGTCCACAGCAGAATCCTCCTGCGTCCCACACGGTCGATCAGGAAGATAGACAATACGGTGAATATCCAATTAGTCACTGCAACAACTGTGCCGACTGCGATGGGGTTTGAGAACCCCACGATGTCGAAGAGTGTGGAGGAGTAGTACATGAGTGTGTTGAAGCCGCAGAACTGCTGGAAGGCCATAAGCCCACACGCTGCGATGGTGGCTCGCAGGTTGGCAGGGACGGTGAAGATGTTCTTGATCGAGGTACGCCAGGAGATCTCTTCACTGAGGGCTTTGGATGCATTGACGCCGTTCTCGAGGGATAGAAGTTTGTTGGCGACATGTTCCTCGGTTGCGTTGGGATAGATTCGTCTCAGGACTCTCTCACACTCTTCGCGTCTACCGTGGAACATGAGCTGACGTGGTGACTCGGGACACCAGAAGAGAAGGACGCCAAGGATTATAGACGGGACACCTCCGATGCCGACCATGTACCGCCACCCATGTGCCGTTGTGTAGAAGGCCGCGTCGAAGGCATAGGCTAGGACCGAGCCGGTTCCGAGGAAAATCATGTCGACGGAGATCATTCTGCCACGAAATCTAGCGGGGGAGATCTCTGCTATGTATAGAGGTACAATCTAGTGAAACACAAGAGTCTGGTTAGCAACAGCATATTTCCTCCAGTCCTGATCTCAAGGCTGGACATGGGGAGACGACTCACCATGGAAGCGGAGCCAACGCCCAGGCCAACAGCAACACGACCCACGGACATCTGGGCGATAGTGTAGGAGGCAGCTTGGATGACGGCACCGAGGGTAAACAAGACGGACGCGAACCAGATAGCGGGTCGACGACCGTACATGTCTGCAGTCACACCAGCGACCACAGCCCCGATCAAGGCTCCCGCGGCACACAAGGCTGTGATGAGCTCCTTGTCAGAGCTGCTTAGGGGTTTGTTGTCCAAGTCGGAGCCGATAACGACCAGCACGCCGGAGATGACACCTGTCTGTGGGAAAGTCAGTAAACAACGGGCTTACTCCAAGCTCTCTGTGAGGATTCAAAAAGGGAACCCTGTAATCCATCAAGAATTGCACAAGAGTATACGTACATCGTAGCCGAACAGCATGCCGCCAATGGCCGTGGCACAGGCACAGAGCCAGACAAACTTCCCTGGCGTGGTCTCTTCGATGGCTTCGAGGTCGGCATGCTCGGCAACCTTTAGGACGGCATCATTTGAGATGGTCCGCTCGAGGTGCTCAGTAGCGGTGACGGCTTTGGACTCGTCTGCCTCGTTGGAAGACATGTTTCCGGATAGTATGATTCACAACGTTTTCAGCGAGGAAACAAGTCGGGAGTCAACCCGCTCAAGATCGTGTGACCCCTTTTTTTGAGTCGGTAATTGCTGGCTGGTGATGGGGATGAGGACGGTGAGAACACGGCTGGGGATCCGCAGTTCTTATATAGAAAGACGAATGACAACCTGGGGAAAAGGCTTAGCCGTTAATGTTGTGGTATTCTGACTTCAACAAGAAGGCTAGACTTCGAGCCAGCGAGTCAATAGCCCAGGCGAGCAAATAGACAGTGTTGAGCGCCCGGCCGGGGACGGCTTCGGCGCATTTGCCTTCGTCCAACAGGGGCAATACCCCAGATTCCAGGGATTTCTTTCCCCATTCTTTCCCCAGAATCTGGGAATCTGGGGACAAACCGCCGCCCTCGACTGGCTGGACCAGACCAGCGAGTCGGATCCGGGATCAGGTCTGCACTTGTAGCCGGCACCATGGCACGTGCTAACTGCAAGACGTTAACCGGGCGTCTGTGATGCGGGGGAGAATGCCCATTGTGGAGCCCTGTAGAGGAGCGGGAATTTCTTTCCGAGATTGGGGCAGGTCTTTCCGTTGGAGCAAGTGTCTCCGGTGTAAGTGCGTCGGTCAGCCCCACACGGACACAGCTTCCCGCGATCAAGTCTTCGCTAGGAATTGCTCAACCTCAAAGCAAGTCTCCTTGCATTATCGTGTATGACATTTCTTGGACCCAGAGTTCCACAAAGTTGCATCTGCAGCATACAACAGATTTGTCTCAGCATGTGAGACCGGACAAGTATAAAGGAGTCGACCTCTGCCAGCGTACTTCCGGTCAATCGTGGGCACGCCGTCCTCCATCCTTCACACCAACACTTCCTTCCTTCATACCCTATCACCACCTCTCCCTCCCCTCATCCGACGCAAAAATGACACAGAAGCTCAAGATCGCGGCCGCCGGCCTTGGGCGCATGGGCAAGCGTCACGCTATAAACTTCCTGCACAGGACTCCCCGGGCAGAGCTCGTCGCCGCCTTCTCACCAGACCCTGCCGAGCTGGCGTGGGGCAAGGAGAACCTCGAACCATACGGAGTGACCCTGTACGACGACTACAAAAAGATGATCGAGCATGAGGGTCTCATGGCAGTCGTCATCGGTACCGCCACCTCGGTCCACGCTGAGGAGGCTATTCAGGCCATGGAGAAGAACCTGCACGTCCTGTGCGAGAAGCCACTATCGACAAGCATAGACATTGTAAGTATCCTTATTCACTGTGTAATACACCGAGGACGATGGCTGACCCCGCGTGACAGTGCCAACAAGTCGTCAACGAAGCCCGCAAGAGACCACACCTCAAAGTCATGTGCGGCTTCTCGCGACGCTTCGACGAGTCCTACCGTGACGCCCACGCCAAAATGGAGCAGGGATTGATCGGCCGCCCATCCGTTGTCCGCAGTCAGACTTGCGACAAGCACGACCCCTCAGGCTTCTTCGTCGAGTACGCAGCCTGGTCGGGCGGCGTCTTTGTCGACATGTCGGTTCACGATATCGACCTGACTCTGTGGTTCTTTGGCGACAACGTCGTGCCAAAGAGCGTCTCCGCGTACGGAATCACCGCCGTGCAGCCGGCCCTCCAGAAGTACAACGACTACGACAACGCAGTGGGCATCGTCGAGTTCTGGGGCGGACAAATCGCCAACTACTACTGCTCGCGCATGATGGCGCACGGCCAAGAGGACGTCACTGAGATCATTGGTACTGAGGGAAAGCTCTCGGTCAACTCGAACCCCCAGAAGAACTTTGTCAACTACTACGGGCCTAACGGAATCACCCGCGAGGTCCCAGCTCATTACTATGGTCGCTTCGAGCCTGCCTTCGTCCAGGAGGCGAATGAGTTTGCCGAGTGCTGTCTGGACAACAAGAAGTTGCCGCTCGACCTGAACAACGCGGTCAAGGCCGTTCAGATTGGTGCTTGGATCCAGGAGGCGCTCGTCAAGGGCATTCAGATCCGTTTCGATGAGCAGGGAAGGAGGATCGAGCAGCCCAAGCTGTAGGCACACACCATGCCTGCACCCCTGATAGATTCCATGTTGGTAGAAAAAGAAAAAGTTAGAATTCGTCCCATTGTTCTTGCAACGAGGCTATCATCGGCTCTGTATTCCACGAAGTCGTCTGCTGCATGTGCTGGAGGAACATCCTGACAGCCTGCTGATCCGCCTTATCAACGAGGACTCCGCCCCCTGTGAGTTTTTATCGTCAGTGGCAATCTGAGACATCAAATTGGTTCGTCAAATTGGTTCGATTGCTTACAAACAGATAGGGCGTGCCTTGCCATGAATAGCAGATTTTCCGCGCCCTGATTCGAATTCGCGAGACCAATTATGCTCCGTAGGTTCTTCCGCACAACGCTCTAGATTTTCAAGACCTGGTAAGTCTTCATTTGTCTCAATATGCGGATCCAGCGGGATATGACCGCGTGCTGATAGTATTTCAAGTGCAGCGTTCAAGCGACATACCTCTCTGCGTCTGCTCTCTCTCAGGCCATCATAGCCCGACTTCTGAGTCGCTGGCTCCGAAAGCGCGAGTAGAATAACGGCGACATGATAGTATTGAAGCCCAAAGGCTAATGGTGCTTAGTTTTCAGCTCTCTGCAAAACAGTGCGTCGAGTCGTGGGCAACGTACCATTGCATGGCAGAAGCATCCATATCTCGGGAAGCCTCCTTGACTCGCCATTCCCAGGGCCTACCCAAGTTGGATTGAACGTCGCAGGTCTTGCTTCATACCACTCCTCAAGCTCTGTTCGCGCCTCTTTCAATATGCGATCTCTTGATTCAGCAGCCTCGACAGCGGTACCAATGAGAATACGAGCCACGATCACAACTATCCTTGCAGCGTATGCCATATCGTCATCTCGGGCGTAGATATCAGATTGCAAGAACGCATCCAGATCCGTCTTCAGCGGCGACTGTTGCACCATGGATATGTATATATCCTGGCGCAGGCACAGCCAAGCCGACGCCTCTCTCAGGCCCGGGGTAAAACCCCAATCGCGCATCGAGTTGACAATGCGTGTTGTTCCCGTGAGATGAAGTCTTCGGTCCTCAGCTGTGAGTATTGGTCAGCTCCTAGTCCCATTTTTCGTTGAGGTTACAACACTGAAGACCATCATACAGTCCATCTCCTCATACTGCCGGAGTATAGCAACCGCGGCAAATACTTCCTCGGTCACATGGTTTTCGGGATCAGATATGGTGGGTATCAAAAGATTCAGACACTTGTCATAGTACTCAAGAGCCTCGGTTGACTCCTGCCCGCGTCTGTGTCTGTTCATGTGGCGCGAAGAGAAGGCGAAGATGGCGAACCGCAGGGTGTGGTGGTATAAAGCCCGCCGAGGTACGTCGGTCTCGAAGTGGCGACCTCGATCAGTGATATCAGCCTGCATTTGAAATTAGCGTCTATGCAAGCAACTAAGTGGCTACTAGTAGGTATGGGACTGAGACTCACCCATAATGCCATATTGTCGGTGAAGTTTCGCATTAACACGGCTTCCCGCTGGGTCAAAATCGTGTTCGGAGGTCCTGTGGCAACAGAAAGAGGATAGACCGTAGAGTAGGAACGAGAGGATATGCTTCCGGGTGAGCCTTGAGTGGCAGAAGACTCGGTTCTCGGGGTTGCAGCCAGTAATGTCCGGTTATAACTCTCATGCATAGGGGTTACAGCGTGCAGACGCGCATCAGCTCTGGCTGCGCTGTTTCCTACCTCGTCCGGGGACTTTTGGAGGTGTGACACACCGGAGGTCATCTCTACATCTTGAGAGCCTGGATTGACCAGAGATCCGACACTGTGTACTGAACGGCCAATGCGGCCCTGTTCACTGGCATCGATTAACGGTGTAGGCTGATCTGTTTCAACGTAGTCGGGGTCTTCATACCACCTGCTAACCGAGGCCGTCTCATCCAAGTATGTCACTGCATTGTCAGATTAATTCACGCGTATATGTTTCCTGCGAGCACGTACAGTTTTCATCACTCTCTACCCAGGTCTGGTCCTCTGGAAATGAATACGTCTCTGATCCAGACTTGTTAAAGCCCCGGAAGCGGACGTTCGTAGTCCGCACACATTCGATGCCATCCTTGATGCAAGATTCGCATGATGGGATCCTTTCATCGCCTAATAAGGCCAGTCAGAGACTTGAATGAGTGGATCTGGTTTTCTGGGGTCTTACATCTGACATGCCGGGCTGTAGTTTTCCAGTCGGCTCAACTTAGCTTCCTCCTCGGGCACCCTGGAGTCGCAGTAAACTCACCTCTGCAGGCTTGACTGAAGAGCAGATCAAATGGTTAGCCATAAGAGACTTGAAAAGACAAGTTGATCCACCTACCATCCATTCACAACTCTTGTCCGTCTGTTCGTTCCTTGGTCCATGGCCAAGCCTCCATGCGCCCCCCGCAGATGATCAACAGCTGCAAGCCCACTTTCATGCCTTGATTATGGCCGCATGTACACGCCTTCTTATGATTTGAGAGGAAAGTTTCTCAGTTTGGTGACCATCTGTTGCCGCGGGCTGGATTTTGTGGCTTGAACTCGTGGACGTCTTCCCAGACAACCGACGATGCTGCGAACCCGCGATGACGCAGAAAAGCCATTTCAGGACCTCGGTTCTCGCATACTGCGGGTTAGGGTAATGTCCGCTTTTCGGGACCTCATCGTCCATGTCCTTGGCTAACCCGTCTATTGTACTTCACATAAGGACGATGGATGTTCCAAATGTGCCTGACCAGGTCAAATAGAGTCTGCAGAATCTCTAAGAAACTCATGCGGAAGTTTCTCCAGCTACCACCATTGGTCTGCATGCTCTATTCTTTCGCACTCATACGGCTCCGTCACTTGATTGCTGGGTCCCAGCTCCGGCACAGCGCTAATTCCAGTGATATTCCCGTAACAATTTCCAGAGCCAGCCACCTTCTAATTGCATTAGCTGAATAAAAGCTAGTGGCAAGAGGAATTCTGGAGACCCAGTTTTAAGGATGTGCGATTAGTGATAAAATTCCTACCTACCCCTTTGCTTCCCCGAGGGTCCTCGGTTAATACCGAGCATAGATGCTTGGTAGAATCACGCTCTGGCCCAACGTGGTCCTCGTCAATGTGCCCATTTCAGTTCGTTGTCCCAGCCTCTCTGAACACGTTGGATCAAGTGCCGGCGCGTATCTACATTTCCAGAACAGCGTTGCAGAACAGTCAGGAATTGCGAGTCGCGTAAGCGTCCCCGCGTCCATCTCGTATCTCACCAAGTGACCGTCGTCCATCTGGCATTGCTCATTGCCTGCAACGAAGCCGTTAGCGAGGAGGGAACCTACAAGAAAAAGAAGTTATGAATTCCATTGTGCATCCAGCCGGAATATGGGCCGTTGAAAGCCACGAGGCCGGTGAGAATACCTCGGCAAAGACGTCGGCGATCCAGATGTCTCGGCATGCGGACCCGCAACCTGCGAATGTGCATGACCACCTCCGCCAGGACGCCATCGCTGCGGAAAATCGGTCAACCGGCGCAGCCATCGAGCTGTCCCATGTTCATAGCATTCACCATGCTGGCGAAGCCTCTTCTGCCGGCGGCCCCACAGGCTTGGACCTCGCTGAAGAACATGCAAGTTCCGAAGGCCCCGTGTCCCAAGGCATCCCTCCGGAGCTCCCAACCCTTCTCGCGGAGGTTGTATTCGTTCTAGCCTGCGCAGGTGGCCAGCTCGTCTCGGCACTGCTCATCGGGCACGTCGCTGTGACGCAAGCCGTCTTCACCGCCGCCCTCGGCATTCCGCCCTCGCAGGCCCCCTGGCTCCTCGGAGCCTCGATGCTTCCCTGTGGCCTGTCCGTCATCATTTCCGGTTCACTGGCGGATCTGATGCCACCAAAGCCGCTCATGGTCGGCGCATTCATCTGGGAGGTGGTTTGGAACGTTGTCGCCGCCGCGGCCGTCAGCCCGCGGCTCAAGGTGCTCTTTTTCTTCGCACGTGCGATGCAGGGCCTCGCGGCGGGCGTGCTCGTATCGGCGTCTATGAGCATCCTTGGCCGTGTGTATCAGCCCGGAATCCGTAAGACCCGTGTCTTCAGCTTGATGGCGGCCGGCTCGCCCTTCGGATACTGGCTTGGCTGTCTGCTATCCGGTGCCTTGAGCTCGCACCTCCCGTGGATCTTTGGTAGCTCCGCCATCCTTATGGTCATGTTGACAATCGCGGCGCAGGTTACAATACCTGACTTACGACCAGCCAAGGACAATCTCGACGCTGAGGCGCCATCACTACGTCAGTTCGACTACATTGGCGCTGGCCTCGCCTCTGTCGGATGTACTTTGATCATCTTCGGCTTGACTCAGGGTGACTCGGCACACTGGAACCCGTACACGTACTCTTTGATCATAGTTGGGTTTCTAATCCTCGGCGTATTCTATTTCTTTGAAAAGCGAATCGTTCGTCCGCTCATCCCCAGTCAACTTTGGCAGACGCCAGGGTTTGCCCCACTTCTCGTCTCCTACTTTCTAGGTCTCGGAGCGTACAGTAAGTTCTCCCAGTATCTCTGTAATGGAAAAGTGTAAGGATACAAACATGACATGAAACAAAGGAGAAGTATGTCGGTCCGTACGTACGCTGATACCCTCCTACCTCAGGCGGCGCATGGCAATGGTACGCCATCCAGTTCTGGCAGCGGTACCAGGGCGCCTCACCTTTGACCACAGCCCTTTACCTACTGCCCAACGGCATCGTCGGCATCCTCGCAGCGTTTGTGGTCTCCAAGACCTTGCACGTCCTGCCAACGCATGTAATCTTCACCGCAAGCATGTTTGCCTTTGCCCTGGGGCCCGTCTTCTTCCTTCCGCAGTCTTCATCGTCCACCTACTGGGCTCTCTCGATGCCGGGCGTCGCCCTTGCCACCTTCGGGCCTGATATGAGCTTCACCGCCGCGGCCATATTCATCACCAGCAGCGTCCCGCGGAGCTACCAGGGCGCCGCGGGTAGCCTGCTAGTGACGGTACAGAACCTCACAGTGGCTGTAATGACCAGTATCAGCGGGGCAATAGGGACTAAGGTGGGCACGCTGCCTAATGGCGACATCGGGCTTGCGGGCATCAGGTCGATCTGGTGGTTTGGGCTCGCAGCGGCACTGGTCGGGGCGCTGATCACGGCGACGATGGTTCGGATACCACGGGCTGAGGAAAAGGAACATGTGCATTGATTATTGGTCAATACCGGGGCGATATCCTCCCTCTGACTCAAAAGCTGGCTCAGCCTGATGATTGAACAGGCTCGATCCAGCAAAATTCGTTCTTAGACACCATAACAGAGGATCCAGGGCTCTTGCAGGCACCAGACATTGTCATCAGCGAATCAAAACAAGATACTTTGGCGAATAACCAGGACGATTACACTGGTGTTACGGCAAGGATGACTACAAAATCATGTGTATCGAAGTCAAATTAGGCGATCTGGTAATGATTCAAGAGATGAACATAAATGGAAGTTCCTTGAAGCCCGTGCTGTCTCAGTATTCGTTGAAGACACGTTGAGCAGTTCAGAAATCGCAACAATCCTTTTTCCTCCTGACAGGTGAGCACACATATCTTCCTGGCTGCGTGGCAGAACCCGAAATATACTACCGACGAAACGGAGATTTGCCCCCACTCCCTTGCAAGGTGGACCTCTCACCGTACTATGCCATCACAGTCCGGTTATCAATCCAAAGGGCCATAACGTGGCGGGAATTGAAATTCGACGTGCGGCTTGTCTTTCAATTCCTGAGGGACGGGTGGCATGACCTCCATACCTTCCAGCAAAATGACCTGTTGCCCACTCTATTTCATATATCAGTTGGTATCCTCCAAAGTTGAAGGGAAAGAATGGGTGCTGACCGCAAAATGATGGATCATGTGACAGTGCAACATTGAGACAGCAGGAAAGTTGATCTCATATCGGACCACGACAAAGTTACCCTCTCCACCATACAAGGTGAAGCCATCGCGGTACGGCGGGTCAACTAGGTTGAAATACTCAGCCCCGCCGCCCGCAACCGCCTCCTCGACGTCCTTCCAGCGGAAGCCGCCACGACCCTGGCCGATGACCCAGACCTTGTGGTTGTGCTTGTGGAACGGATGTGTAGAGTCGATCTCAGCGCCGTTCTCGATGATGAGGTCGACGACGGACCCGTTCTTGAGGAAGCCGTGAGCATTGCCCCACGAGGTCTCGCCGCGCGAGATCTCATTCCACATGATTGGTGGCGCGTTCTGCCGGAAGAACTCGTGCGGCGCCGCGTTTAGCACCCAGGTCGACGGACCCGTCTTGTTCACCATGAACTTCAGGCTGAAGTCGGCCTTCTGCGGCGGCAGTCGCGGGGGATAGGGCGCGAGCTTGGTCTCGTCCATCACCTTGTGGGTGGGATCGACGACGCTGCCGTTCAGGTGAAGCCAGGGCTTTGTGTCTGGGACAGTGCGATTGGGCTGCACTGAAAGATCCTGCTTATGTGTTAGCTGCGGACCTGGCCATGGACGGTCGAGAGAAATTTACCTTCACTGTGGGATAACGGAGGATCCCAGCTCCCTGGATGACCTGCTCATCCCGGATGGAATGTAACCTCAGGGCGTAGTCGCCAGGGGTTTTGTTCAGACGCACGAGGATACTGTTTGGGATGATTAGCGCTCATCGCTTTCTAAGGAAGATTTGAGTCAGAGGTACCTTGTTCTTTCGCCAAGGTTTGCATGAGTTCGGACGACCTTCTGAGGGTGCACGAACTCACCGTCGGCCGCGACGACGTAGATCTCATGATCGTCGATGCTGACGCTCATTGAGTGATGTGCTCCGGAATTTATGAAATTGATCCATATCCACTCTTGGCCGGGCTCAGCTTGGACGACTTCTAGTTCTGGTTGCGTCGCGGTACAGTACTCGATGTTCGTGTACTGATGGCCTGGAATCTTGTAGTGGCAACCTCTCTCATTACGGTCTGGTCCGCCCGCCTCCAAAATGTCTTGAGCGGATTCACATCTCGTTCCGCCTTTCGCATTGAGGGTCAGGCTGTTAGCACAAATCGGTATATACCCAGTGTCACGGAACCTTATCAAGTACATATCCATCGGCTGATCATTCCAGTCCGCGATAATGATATGACGCGGATCCTTCTCCGCTTTGCGCATGGCTTGGATATCATGCTCGTCCTCGGATATCAGATGATATGGTCGGGGACGCCAGTCTGCTGGAGTGATCCACAGAGGACCCCGTTGACCCTATGCATCTCATCAGCTTATGGTCATTACCAATGGCCAAGGGTTGGTGACCTACGTCCGAGAATGCCGGCCCAAAATGACCGTGGTAAAAGTAGCTACCATATTGGCCCTGAGGGGTAAAGCGATAGGTGTAATTGTCTCTTGGTGCCGTCGCCCACTACTGAGAATCAGCCGAACGTACTACATCATATAGTTACGCGCGCAAAAAGCATACCTGAGTCACGCCTGGGACACCATCCAGCCAGGGCTCGTTTATTTGATAGATGCCATGCCTACTCCAGAGGTCAGTAAAGGAAGTCAAACTAAGGTAGTCTGATCCGTTGGAAGTTACCAGTGAATAGTAGTCTCAATGGGCAGCTGGTTGTCCACGAAGGCCTCCAGTGTCTCGCCCTCATCAACCGTAAGGACAGGCCCCGGCGTGTTGCCGTTGATGAGGAACGTTGGACGACCATGGCCATCTAAATAACCTGTCAGTATCACTGAAGCTGAAGCTCTGTAGCATTCACGGGGCATACCTTGCTTGTCCCAGTCATAGGTCAGGGTGAGATTGTATCTCCGGACTCGCTCGCCAGAGACCGGCACCAAAAGAAGCGGCGCCAACAATACCAGAATTGAAGACAGCATTTGGCGGGTAGAACAATGACTCGGCATAGACTCAGGCTTGGTCAATGATGTTTTGTAAGGAGCACTACGTGATCTGACAGAGTGCGGCCCAGGACGTTGTTTGCTAAAGGCACACAAATATCGCTAGATTACTAGGAGAGCAGCCAGGTCAGTAGGGAAGCCATCCATGGAGTCCACAAGCAGTTTGGCAAGTGATGATGAGCCCTGGCAGTCACATGTTCTGGAATCGCACTACGTCCTTTCCGTCGCCATCCGGCCTCGTGGAAAACGTACCTGGTCTTCCAACCGTAATCCTGGAAGATCTCGATAGCCCAATGCATGCTCATCAGCAATGAGTTTGATACCAGGGGCGGGTATTTGCCGATCCAGACTATCTGACGCGCGGTCGCCGTATCGGGCTGCTTTCCGGTCTGTGTACTTGCATTATCTGTGACCGAATGCGTAAACACTTAGCCTGGACCGATCCGCGAGACTCCTTCCAAAGTGGCGAGGTTGGTAGTCGTGAGAACTGTCTGTCCCTCCCTATCTTCCTTTCCCTTTCCATGTTTTCTCGCTTCGCTCCTAATTAAGCCAGGGGAATAATGTTTAATAATAACTAATAATTATTTTAAAGACTAAAGATAGAACCCCTAATTATTAAAAATAATATCGTTATTTTAAATAAAGGTATTATTACTTAAATAAAATTGAAACTAAATTATTTAAATTTAATATATAATAATATACAAACTTTTTTTCTTTTTTTACTATAAGAAATTATATATAGTTTAATTTTATGAGACTATATATCTACTCGACGCCGATATCCGAGAAAATATTTTAAAGAATTATTAAGCGTATAAGACTGAAAACAGTATAACACCCGGGTAGGGTTTCATCAGGGTGCATACTCGCATGGGTCTGTTCTCCCGCACGCCTAGCCGAAGATACCACAATGCAGCTGGGCAGCCTTACAGGGACGGATCGTTTCGCAATTTAAAGTTTGACATTGGTCGGAGCTGACGGGACCTACACAAAGTGCCAGTAAACCTTAACCCAATGGAAGTGGACCTGAGGTACATCGCTACGAAACAACAAGGACTACGGTAGTCTGTTTTCGCCCCTGTCGTCGGAAGCAGCGGTGAGTCCTCTCAGCTCTTGTCCTGAACGGTCTCTTTGCCTGTTGCACACTAGTGGCGATCAGCCTCGTGTTCGACTTGATCATCGCACCGATCGCGAGCATGACCGAATCCGAGACGATGACTGGACGAGGGAGGGAAGAACGATTAGCAGTTCAGATCGAGGGTTGACCAATGTTTCCAATGTCCTCATCTCCATGGTATCTTTCAGGTTGGCGTGAAGATTCAAGCCGCAGCTCTTCGTTCATGGCCACGAAGGGCATTTTCTCTGGATTCTCTAAGAAATGATTGCTACTATGGCAGAGGAAAAGCCAATGAAGCCAACTTTTGGTGATCAATTGCAATATGAGAGTCTTCGCAACGGCGGAGAGCCTCACTGGCGTCCCCAGTCACGGGGCAAATATCGATGGCCGATTACTGCTTTAGCTGCACTGTTCTCCATCATTGCCTGGTGGCTATTCGCCCACAACTTCTTTGGGGCCCAAATATTCCTCGACCGCGGGCTCTCGTCTGAAGTGACAAAGACAAACCGGGTCACGAGACAATACAACCTCACTGTTGGTGCCCGTTGGATGAACTTAGGTGAGAGCACAAACGGTTTTACTCTGCGCTATTTGGGCAAGTGGCTGATAGTTCTGGGGCAGATGGTGGATTCTGGAGAGGCATCCTTGTGTGCAATGGCGAAACGCCCTGTCCAACCCTTTTCGCGGAAGAGGGTGACATAGTGGAGCTGAACGTACACAATGACCTGTTCGCGCAAGTCTCAATCCACTGGTCTGGTATGAGCCACAGAACGTGAGATGCCCCCATACACCCAGGAAGCTGGGCACAAATTTATTGAAGTTCCATTATTTGACAGGTTTGGCTTCTGGAATGATGGAACAGGAGGCCTTAATCAAGTATGAATTCCACGAGCCATTCTGGAGAGGCTTCACCAATTAACACAATCGCAGTATGGTCTTTTCCAGAGGGGAAACTTCACCAGTCGGTATGACACTACGGGCCGTTGGGGGCTGAGCTGGTATGCAGACCACACAGGCCTAGGCATCATGGACGGAGCTCACGGAATGGCATACATCGCCCCATCTCCTTCGCGTCCCAGGCCCTACCACAAGATCACGTCCTCCCCAAGTGAGCTAGCTTTGATCCACGAGGCGGAGCGTAACATCCAGCATATGCTCGTGTGGAACTATTATCGTCGTGATGCCGCCTGGAGGGTCATGGAGATGAAAGCCGAAGGAACCAATCTGAATTGCTACGACTCTCTTCTCGTCAACTCGAAAGGACGCCGCTTTTGCCGTCATCCGGACTACAAGACCTTGAATGGGCTCACCCTGGATGAGACCGGCTGCGCAATCGAAGAGGGAAATACTGGTATCCCGTGCACACCGACCGATGCCGACTTCGAGGTAAGTGCTGCAAACTTATATGGCTACTCTGTTTGATGGTATTAACACCGCCCAGATCATCAACACAAATGGAAGGCCGTGGATCATGTTGAATGTATTGAACGTTGCATTCGAGCATGCGCTCAAATTCACCATTGACGACCACAAGCTATGGGTAATTGCCAATGACGGTGGCTTCGTTGAACCTCAGCTGGTAGATGTTCTATACATCACCAGCGGCACTCGATACACGGTTCTGGTCAAACTTGACCAGGAGGGTGCTGATTATGCCATGCGATTCGTCTCAGCGAGCCCACATCAGAACCTTCATGGGATATCTATTCTGCGATATCCGGTGTGTCTCTACCTCCATCTGCCTAAGGAGCCAGTCTTTGTTTCCGCAATTGCTGACCAAGTTCCAGGCTCTGCGTTACCCGCCCCACGGAGCTCCCATGACAGTGCCCAGCCCACTCAGTGGCTCACCTCCATGCGTGGAACCTGATGGGACAGTCATCTCATCCTGCAATACCACTGATGTCGAATCTCTGGCACCTTATCCCCCTTCGGCACCCCCGCCATCTAACAAGACCTTGCACTTCAAGATCGACTCTCACCCGTCCAAGTATGAGAAACATATCACGGAATACGTTCTCAACCAAAAGCCATTCCAACTGTACAAGGCACAGATGGCACCTGCCTTGTTCGTTCAGGACGTATCCCATGTCGACCCGCCCGTTGTGGGGGATTTACCGTGGGGAACAACCGTGGATGTGATCGTCCAGAACACAGCCAACGAGACGATCCCACTGTACAAGCACGGCGATCCAACGGCCCTGCTTGGCTCGCGGCCCAACGAGAAGTGGGACTGGGCAACTGTGGAGGACGCTATCAAGGCTGGGGTCAAGCTGAACCTCAAAAGCCCGGCTCACCAGTTGGTTCATGAGGTGCCACCCCTGGGCTGGGCTGTACTTCGGTGGCAGATCCTGGTCCGTGGCGCCACAATGATGCATGCCGCGAAGTTTAAGTATTACGCTGTACGTATCCCTGGGTATGCGACGTGCTCTTTGATTGGCTAACATTTGGAAAGCTGGGCATGGCTGCGCCGTTGCTCGAAGGCATGGACAACAATACCTACGCTGAGATCCCTGAGAGTGCTCGCAACCTACCCCATGTGGAGTTCGAGCCCAAGAACGATGGCGTCTTTGGTTGAAGAAGTACCTTCGTAAGAGGAAAGGTGAGTTTCATCATTAGCTATCCCAGTATAAGGAGGGGGTTACGGTGGAAATGACATGCGATACTGGGCACATCGGGTGGTGCACTTGCGTCTTGGCCAGTTGACTATGAGGCGTCTTGAGTTGGTTCTTATGGAATTCGTAGCACTTTACATCTTGAAAAGTCACCCAAATTTGATGTAGCTCGCATTGACTAGTATGGATACTTTGCAAACCACGCCTTTGGGAATATTATGGGACATTTGAGCAGGCATGAACAGTGTTGATGTTTTCCACTCTACAAGCAACATCGGCACCCCGCCGCTGAAGTGAACAGCTATTTCTCAGGGGATTGCTCTGTGCAGGTTTCGACTTGCCGCTCGAAAGCCTGGCGCAGGAATCTGGTTGGCCAAACTGATGACCAGACGTATTAATTCAATGCATGTCATTGCGGCACAATTTTACAGGATGCATGTGACCACGCATCCGCTTCCTCTTTTGGTGTGCATGGCCCGGCGACCAGCGTCAAAGCCCTCACATGAAGTCCATACAAATAGGTAGTACTGACGGTGTCTTCGGAAGTTCCGAAGCCAATCATGAAGCCAGCTCACGAGGGCCAACAGAATATTAGGGTCGTCCGGAACAATACTCTGCCATGGTCGAGGCCCCTTGATCACACTCACGTCATGCTGCAACCTCGCGTCTTGATCGCTCCCGAGGTCTGTACTGGGCACATCTAGTCAGAATTCGAAGGCTGGATAAGGCATCAATGAAAGTGCTCTGCAGGATACCGGTGGCTCCGATGGATCGAATGCTACAGTACATACCAACCATGATGGCACGAACTGCATTGATAGTGCAAATGTACCTGCAGGGTTGATCAGGCTGCAATATTGGCCCTGCATATAGGGCACGTGCAGAGGCAATGCGTCAGGCTGCCTCCAGGAATTCGGAACAGAGACGAAAGTCCGGAAGTCCGTATCCGTAGAAGCCGGCGCTTATGAATCCATTACGGATCATGAATTAGTCTGCGTTGCGTTCTGAGTCCTCACAGCGACTATCATCCTCGGCGACCATGGCATCGTCGTATACGCGTATCACAAGGCTCTCGCCGACGTCAAGCTTCGCTTCCGAACTTTATTTGCACGTGGCGTTTGTCATCCGGATTACTTGCCAATCAGGTCCATTCATGCCCGAATGAGGATCCATGGAATATCCTAATCCATCCATGTTCCGGACCCTAGGGTACTTGTAACATTGGATCAAAAGTATAAATAAAGTTTCAGGTGGCAGATCCCCGGAAATACAAAAACCTCCAGGGTTACATTGTTTGTTATCTTTACTGCACGACATGTTCATACGCATGCACCTGCCTCGTTTGAATCGACTGCGACGCAAGTCTATTCAAGTGAACAATGAGCTTCTTGGCCTTGGGGGCCAAACTCTATTTGCATGTGCTGCAGCTGCTGAGGCAGACCATGATGCCTAGCAATCACTTGGCCAATCAACTCCATCAATGCCCACGGTGCCGAAGAAGAGAGGCCAGACGCCTCCTAGTACCCCCTAAGCGAGTGCACTACGCCTCGACTGCTTGCTGTAATTGCACTACTGTGTCTAAGGTGTTCACGCTGTCTTGACAAGATCGTCACCATGTTTGATGCCACGATTGTTGTCTATTCTCTACTCACTGCCATCGTTCTGTATTTCCTTCTGCAGAGATACCAACCTGGCTTGATCAGTGTTCCCGGGCCATTTCTGGCCAGCCTGTCCAACTTCTACCGCTTTCGTCTTGTGTGGATCAATGATGTATCGGATCGCAGCTTGCAATTGCACAGAAGATATGGCCCTCTGCTGCGCCTGGGGCCAAAGTACGTCTCAGCTTCCAGTCCGGAATCCGTACATGCGATCTACCGATCGGGCACTGGATTCCAAAAGGTTAGAATGAATCCAGTGCAGATTCTGACAGTTGCGAGTCCAGCGAATAACCCGCGTGTAGGCACAAACGTACAGTCTATTGCAGCCGAAGATGGATGGGGAGGACTTGCACAATTTGTTCTCAACCCAAGACAAAGCCCTGCACCAAACTGTCAAACGCCATGTCGCAACGTTGTTTTCACAAAACGGTATACAAAGCTATGAGCCGCACATCGACAGCACGATTGAGCTGCTGCTGGTGAGACTGAATTCCATGTTGGACGAGTCTGGGTCGGTCCGTATCGATGCGAGCACGTGGATGCAATACTGGGCTTTCGATACGATCGGTGAAATCACATTTTCGCAGAAGCTTGGTTTCCTAGCCACTGGCTCGGACGTGGGTGGATTATGTGCACAGAATCACCACAACATGACCTACTTCGGCCTGGTATGACAAGTCCAATGGTCTTCATGCCCTCGGCGCTGACGAATGTTACAGATGGGTCAGGTGCCGGAGCTTGAGAAGATGTGGAGTAGCCTGATTTCGTGGACTAAGAAGAGTGGGCTGAGCCCTTTACACAAGGTATGCATCCTCCAACAGTTTCAATAGGTGACTATACTGAAAATTGATTGCTAGTTTGCCCTAGACACGATCGAACAACGTGAAAAGCTTCCACGGCAGAACAACGACTTACTGGACTCACTTTTGGCCTTACACGAGGAGCGTCCTGCCGGTTTCACCAGACGCGACATGATAGCGGCCGCTTATATTAGCCTGTACGTACGATATGATGCTGCTTTTTCCAAAATGACGCTCATAACAGGATTCAGAGTCACTGCTCATGACGTTCTCGCGATATCTCTTCGCGCGGTGCTCTACTATCTAGGTAAGAATCCTGCGATGCGTGCGAAAGTGCGGGCCGAGATCCGAGACGCCGAGTTGGCCGGGAAGCTCTCTCTGGTTGCACAACAGAGGGAAACTTCCGACCTTGAATACGTGTGAGTCTTACAAATCAGCAGCTCGCCCCATGTTGAGAGACAGCTGACATTTCTGGGTCGCGCTTTGTAGTAATGCAGTCATTATGGAGGCACTTCGAATCCACCCCAGCACAGGGCTCATGTTCGAGCGCTACGTGCCAGCAGGGGGAGTGGTCCTTCATGACAAGTTCATTCCGGCTGGTACAACAATCGGCGTGAATGCCTGGGTTTTCAACCGAGATAAGGACATCTTTGGCGAGGATAGTGACGTGTTCCGGCCTGAGAGATGGATCGAAAGCAAGCCCGAACGCCTCAAGGAGATGAGAAGATACATGTTCACTGTAAGTCATGCCCAATCTGGCCAACATCTTCATTGAACGTGGCTGAAACAGACAATCTCCATCTTTTTAGTTCAGCACCGGAGCCCGCGCGTGTATTGGCAAGCACTTAGCCATGATGGAGACCACAAAGCTCATCGTGGAGTTGTACCGCACATTCGACATCGAACTACCTGATCCAAATCATGAATGGGACGTAGGTGGGAACTGGTTGACTACTCAAACCAATATGGACATGATCTTTACCAAGTGTCCTGTCTCGACGCTCTGAACCTAGGATAGACTGTCAAATTTCAACGAGTAGCTTTCCCGGTCTGGTCCCGATACCCCCTGCATGTTTACTTCCTTGCTTCGCTTGCCGTGCGTGACATTCAGCTCTCAAAGACATCCAGATCGACAGGAAAAATTCTCGATCTGGAGGGTTACCAAGTGTCACCAGCGCTAAGCATAGTCATAGCTTCATCAAAATTCGGTTCCAGAGCGAGCCAGGTGGCAAATGAATCTGCATGTCCCTGGTCTAATGAGCAATTCCTTTCTGTTGAGTAGCTTCGACCAAGTCCTTGAGGCGCTCCAGCCCCTTTTGCATGACCTCAGGCTGAAGTACTGGATGCCTGACTTCGCCATCATCGCCCTCCTTCCTGATCTGCTGAAACACTCTACAGAACAAAGTTTTTCCGTCTGCATACGGTGTTGTGATGAACGTTGCCGTCTTCCCAATCCACGGGTCACCAACATCGTCCAGGCCTGCCACTCCCCAAAGGATACCAGGGATATGAAGGACCACCGTGTATATTTTATCTGCCCTGGTAGCGGCCGCTGAGAAACCTTCTTCGTGGTGGACGCCCTCGCAGAGCACATCCCCGAGCCTGGCAGGAGCGTCCAGGTCACCCTTCCTCACGTAGACATTCTTCGCTACTGGGAGCCATTTTGGCAAGTTGCCCCAGGTGGTGACGTAGTCGAATACTACTGTATGAGGTGCGTCGATGAGGATACGATTCTCAACGTAGCGGATATTGCTTGTTTCAGGGATCGGCGATTGGTACATCTGGCGTACCAGCTGTAAGTGGTCGTTCTCTGGCATTGGCTTGATACAGAAATATGTCTGTCAGTGGCGAGGTCTCGGCTTTTCCGTGTATAGATGCTACAACATCTCATCACCATACGTTAAGGAGATGCCTAGGGGCAAAATAGATGTGAGGAGCATTGGTGGGTCAGAGCAAGCAGTGGGCGAAGGAAATGTGGCGTGATATCCATAGCAGTCTTGAACCAATTCCACGTATTGGTTGCCAACTCCGGCATGGCGGTGCTCCATCCCTGTAATGGGTACCTGCGTTTCTCATGAAGGCCAACTTTAACATGAGGAGCTGACAGCCTCGGAATGCCAGACGGCAGTTGCATCGTGCAGATAGCACGGATCAGCTGCAACCTCA